>BMAO01031168.1:0-109570 GCA_019973975.1 Trichonephila clavata | reverse complement strand
GCTCACATTAACACCATTCATCCGATCACTATGAAAATTGGCAATTTTTGCGGAGAAGGTTTTTGTAATATCTTCTTTGTTGCAGCTGTCCATCAGGTGGCGCTACAATATATCAACTTCTGCACCGTTCAATCAATCGCCAAGTTGTCAACATGGTCGCCAAAAATGAGGCCAACTTGTGTCTATCGCCAACATTTCGCTATGCTTCCATTGAATCGCCATTATAATGTAAGGAACGGCGTTGCTTTCGAATATTACAATTTTAACATAGAACAAATTTTAATAGAACAAAAAAAGCTGTTTTTGTTTAATTTGCAATTCACGTAAAATTAACTCATTAAAAAATTTATCCTTCAATCAGAGGTGTAACGTACACCACCACATCGTAGGGGGTGGCCAGGATTCTAGGGGGCACAGAGCCCATGCTGTGCTATGGGCTTGCAATTCTTTTTAAGATCTGGCTTGGTCCCAAAAACCTGATTTTGCAGGGAGGTCCTAATATTCTACGCTACGCCACTGCCTTCAATCTGTATTGTTCACCCGTGCGAAGAATGGGTATACCAGCTAGTATTTCTATATTCAAATTGTATTTATGCTTCGTATTTTGTTTCCCACGCATATTTTAGCGTATAATTTTACATTCAATTTTTATTCAAGCGGGAAAGGTTTTTGGATGTTTTAAAAACCACAGAGCTCGTTAGAAAGACGGATAATTATAAAACACTTACGAGTTTTAATTTCACGTCTTAAGACATAAGTACTCTGACTCGGCATAGTTAAAACTATAACTGTACCTGTTAATCTTTAAATATTCACATTCGTATAATAATGACACTTTATATACAGATAAAAAGATAAATAAAACCACTTGTTTTAAGTTGGCTGAATTGGGCATGGTCGTGAACTCAAGGTCAGTGTTGTCGAGTCACAGGTTCAAGTCCTAGTGCCACTGAAGACCCGCCGTGTAGAGGAGCCAATGTAAGTTAAATCTTATCGAGGCTCAAAATCCTCCCGTTTGCGAGGAGTGAAAATTTAGAGAGTGGGGTGCTAACTCAGGTGTCGTCCTCGTCACTTGACCGTAATTCAAAATGTTGAGATCCGTTGCCAATAGCCCTTGGGATGCTTTAAAGTGTGACGTAAATTAAGAGGCCGCTGTAGGCCAGTGGTCAAGGTATCGGATCACAGCAGACATGTCAGGAGTTCAATCCCAGTACCACTAAAGACCCGCCGTGTAGGGGAGCGATGCACGTTAAATCTGTCGAGAACTCAAACGTCTTCCCGCTGGTGTGATGTGGTAGTTAGGAGAGCGGAATGCCAGCTCAGGTGTCGTCCTCGTCACTCGACCATGATTCAAAATGATGAGGTCAGTCGCCAAAAGCCTCGTGTAGCTGAAAAGTGCGACGTTAGTATTCACTCACTCCCTCACGCGACGTCAATTAAATCTGTTAGTTTCAAATCGAGATGTTCTAGACAGAGTTATGTGCGATATAATCTCCCTCTACTCTTTTCACTGGATCTGTCAAGGGGTATTTCCCATGCATGTGATAAACAAGCTCAAGAATAGTGTCGTACGAATCATGTTCAATTTATCTAATATTATTTTCTTAAAAAGTGAGAATATGTTTTTCAAAAAAAAAAAAAAAACTATACACAAGAGTATAAATTTAGTTTTTTTGTGCATCATTTAAGGTAAGTCTATCAATTAGAAATATTAATCATTTCCACTTTTGAATCGAGAAAATTTTTCGTGTCTTCCAGAAGTTATAATTGCGTTAATTTAACTGCGAAATCTCCCTATCTATAGCATCCTAAATCACAAAAACTACTGTAGCAGAAGTCCAGAGAATAATGTTTACTAAAAGTATAAAAGCTGTCATTGCGTTTTGTACGTTCTTTTATTCCCGCTCTTCCAACTTGTGGGTGAATGGAATAGAACGAATATTTTACTTCCAGTCCATTATCATGGCTTGAATTTAATTAAACCCTCACTTGAAAAAGACTTCGAAATGCTGGAATTTTTAACGTGAATGCAAGTCACTTAAATTCTCATAAGCCAATTGCTAGGTGTTGAATATTTTCGTGGAGCTAACTCCAGTTGACGAACTTTTTGGAATGAATGGGAGCTTCTACGAAAACGTAATAGAAATATTGCATTTAACAGCCAAACGCGGCTAGCAGCGGTTTTTGGAATGTGTAATTTAATGCACATTGCGCATATAGTATTTATGTTTCATTGTGTACGTAGGAAGGTTCTGTACGTATAATCGTTGCCTGAATATAATTTGTTAAATATCTGTTTATTTGGAGGAATTATTTTGAAACACATCGTTAAAAGAACAGACAGTAAAAATAAAATCTCTCTCTGTTTTTCTTTTTTTTTTTTATTGTCGGTGATATTGATTAAGCGTGTGCCGACTGTGGATGTGATCAATTAAACCTATGAATACTTCCCACAAGCATAAACACGTTAGAAAATGTCATATGAATATCATTCACATTCTTTTGAACTACTCATGTGTGCCAGAAAGTATCTGTACTCATAAAAAAAATTTTAAAAATCTTTCATCATGCCCAAATCTACAATGGATCACTTTTAAAAATAATCTCTGAGGGGGAAAAAAGTTTTCCCCAGAAATATGAACAATGAAAGGATGACAATTGTAATGGAGGCATCAATTTTGTCACTGTTATAGTTCTCTTTTCAGGAGTGATTTTGCGAAACAAGGCTTTTACCTTGTAAATACTACAGTTCTATTTTTCCCATACGCATACATTTAACACTATCAAGTTTGAGTTTTGTATGCTTTGTCTCTTCTAAGCATTCAACCCTTCGCGGAGAAAACTGAACTCCTTCCTTTGAGTGTACGAAGGCTAGTTGAGATGCGCTTTTATTTTAAACATTTTATACGGTGCAGTGGATTCTCACGCGCATTCCCCCTTAATTAACCTTTGAATCTACAATATTATGTTTGACTCGAGAAACATAATATAGTAAATTCAAAACTATAACAGAAGTTATAGTTTTCTGAAGGAACGGTGATACACCCAAGCAGTGGCGCACACAAGGGAGGTGTCCTAGGGGTCTGGACCCTTCAAAGCCCTTGAGTTTTTTCTGATTAATGATAATCCCCTATATATATATATATATAACACAAAATTTAATTAAAGACTTGTAATTAACAATTTATTTCATTAATTATGGCTAATTATTAATTCAATAATTTATTTTTTATTGCTTTTTGTTAATAAAATTGACTAAAATCAGAAGAATCGATTGGTGCTGTCTTCAGGTATGATACGAGTTGGGAGACTTTCGACCATGGACACCCCCATGAAAAATTTTTGTGTGCGCTACTGATCTGCTATATTATGTTTGACACGAGAATTCCTTGTGAAGGAACGGTGATACACCCAAGTATGGTAGAATTACATTAACACCGCACTAGAGAGCAACAAGAGGGTTCTTGGCAACGGACCTCGTCATTTTGAACCTTGGCCAAGTGACGACTCTACTGAACTGGCATCTCCCTCTCAAAATTACCATATCAATGAAAGGACTTTGACCTCAACATATTTAACGTGCATCAGAATCCCCTTCCTCTACACGGTTGGTCTTTTGTGGCACCAGAATCCGAACCCACGACACACCGTCCACGAATTCGTGACCATAACCTACTAGGTAACCGCGGCAAAAAAAGAGAGGACTAAGGAGAGATAGAAAAGATAAGTAATGAGATCAATTCAGGGATAGAAGAATGATAGTCGGCTTTCTAGGAAATGTTACTGGAATCAGAGCAACCACATCAGAAAGTATTCAGAGTCCCTCGATTCCCGTTATTCTAAGTCTAACGTTTTGCGAACGCAACTTAAGTAGCTATCGTTCTAATCCTTGTTTCAAAGATGTTGAATTAAACTACTCTACGTACTTAATTTACTTTGTATTGATTATTAAAAGATCGAATGAACTAGTTGAACCATGAAGTATGTATTTTTTTCTTATTAGCCACTAAAATGCCGCTGGCATACATATACATCTGGCTCAGCCATTGCGTTAACTGCCTCGAGTTTACATATACGTCTTTCCGAAATGCGATCTTTTCATTACGCTGCTATTAGTAAAACTATTCCGAAAGCTTTGGAATGCAATAAAATTACCTTGAAAGTGTTTGCGAAGGATTTGCTCCACCCCCCCCCCCCAATACACCACATATACGTTCAGTGATGTTTGAGGAAATTCATGGTGAGAGTTAAGAAATTAAATAGTTTTATTTAGGTCACAGCTATTAATAACAATATGTTTATATTTTAAATATGAGTTATTCATGCTATTAATTATTTCAATTCTTCAGAAAATGTCTTTGAGAGAGGAGGCAAACAGAACTGAATTTTTTGGGTTTTGAAACGGACTGACTTCTCTACTGCCTCGGGGTGGGGTGGTTCTTTCCCTACAGCTCAAATTTCTGCCGGGGTGAACGGTCTGTGGTTGGAGTGGTGTTTTTCTCTCAGTTCTCGGTTCTTGGGGTGAGGTCAGATGAAAAGACTCCGCAATATTCAGGGGTGCACGTGTGGATGTGAACTGTGTAAGCCTATTGTGGGGTTAATATCGAAGCCATCCCATTATAACGTGAATAAAAAATGCAAGCCCTTATTACGATTCTTTTCTCACCTTATGTTTGGAAGTGATGTGACGTAGCATGTGCTCTAATGTGCGAAGTGGAGTATCGCAATTCCTGTAATCTCCCCATCTGCCCGCGGCCTGCGCGGGAGTAGGTGCCGGACCGTCAGCTATCCGGCAGCACATAAGCTCTTTGCAGTCCGCGTTGGCCCCTTCCATGTAATAAGGATCCAGGTGGGTATCAGAGAGGTGAAGAACTCGTATCACTGGTGCTTCTTTCTTTTAAGTCAATAAAAAAAGAAATTGCATATTAATTTACAGTTCACAGTTATATATTTGAAAAATTAACGAAATGATTTCTTAAATTTATTTACAGTTAGAATGTAATATCATTCGAAAAAATTATTAATCGTCATATTCATCTTTTCCCTTCTTATTATAGAGTCCAAAAATATTTGTCATTAAAGATCTTAAAAAGCATATAGAGAGAGTTTTATAAACCAAATTGGCAGTATATGTTATGTCTAAAATAGTTGCACTTGATATTTTAAAAGTCTTTCCACGGTTTTTTTTTTTTTTTTTTTTGGTTTTTTTTTTAACCTAAGGTTTCCAGAGAATTTAACAGATTTAAAAAATTGAAACTCCATTCAAAGAAAAGTTCCTTGAAAAATAACTCCTAAGCAATTTTTAGCCATTTTAATGGCTAATGAAGGGCATCAATAGGAGAATTAGACGTAAGTAGGAATGAACTAAAAGATTATTTATGTGCAGAATTCCAAAAATATACGAAAAAAACAAAAATTATGGAGTAGAAATAATTTTAAATGTTAAATAAATTGCCGGTACTTAAAAATATCAATATTCATAATATAACATCATATTTTATACAAAACAAATTATTTAATCTTAAGCATCAATCTTCTTACCAAGGGTTCTAGAACTCTTTGAACGGGAGGTTTAGGAAAAGGTGTTAAAGGAACTGTCCAATTATGCAACGGTGAGGAAATTCGCGAGCATTCATTGCCCATCAACACACCGCACACCTCTTGAGGACCCAAAGTGGTTCTTTTAAAAATGTACATCATTTCATCCTGGGGGAAAAAACCATTAAGTCAAACAAATAAATCTCAAATCGATACTTTCAATAAACACTAATTTCTGGATACATTCAAATTAGTTTAATAGCTTGACAATAGATGGCAGCACGAAAGTAAATTACGAAATGGAAAGTTTTCACAAAAGAGAAATTTCAAATAAATTCAGGATTTTATTTGGATTTACAAACAATGAGAGAATAAGTTAAGTTCCTGAATAAAACACATATTTATATAATTTTAAAGAAGATTTTTTTTCTTCACGTAATTATTGATCAGTGTATATTAATATATTTCTCATATCTGTTAAAAACAACTTGTTCTCTTTTTGCATAACATTTTCTTTTTATGTCATAAAATTTGAGCTATGCGCTTAATCATTTATTATAAGTTCTTTTTAAAGAGGTGGCCATAAATATTTACTTGTTATAGCATTGGAGCCTTTTTTTTAACACTCTGAAATTCTTCGGAATCTCAAACACGATCTGTAAACATTCGACCAATCACGGACTGATCGAACGATTTGATTGAAGGAAGAAACACTCACAAAAAAATCAGAAAAGAGACAGAAAGGGTAATGATAATAAGTAATAGAAAGGAAAAAAAACTCGAATTTATAAAATATTCTTTATACACATACCACACACAATAAAATCATGTTTTCTAAATCCGTCTTAATCAAACAATATAATTTTATATGTATATATCGGTTCTTTGTCATTCGGTGGCATACACAGACTTCTTTTAGAGGGAGGAGGGGATTATATTCTTAAAAATGCGAAGACAAAAGAGCAAAGGGGTAATATCCATGCCAAAAATCTATTCGTTTTGGGGAGAGGTTTGAAACCCCAGGCTCCACTGTTGTGTATGAGACTTGATGTCATTTAAAATAATTAAACGGGAACTATTTAAAATTTAGCGAAGAATGTGAACTTTTGAAAAGACTCGTAAAAGGAGTCTTTGAAAATAGAAAAATACGATCTCAGGAAACAAATGTAAAATTGCTTGACTATTCGGACTTTCTAACGACTAACTATAATATACAATGCAATCAGTATCTAATACAGCTTTTTATAATTTTTTAAAAACGATTAAATTAGAATAAGTAGTTAATAGTAAGTAATTATTTTTAAAGAGTAAAATAAGTTAATTGATTTTTAAAGACAAGTAAAAATCAAGGTTTCCATTCGTCTCACCAAAATGATATCAAAATAAATGTTATATGAAAGCTTTTACGGATGAAGACAAAATATCTCGATAATATATTAAATTACTTTTTTCTTCTTACAATATTATCAATACAATGAAATAACACATCCAGCTAATTCACTTTAAATTATTCTAGCTGTATAGGGGAGCCTAAATTGTTTTTAAAAAGCTTAAGATATCCGAACACGTTCGGAGTAATTTTTAACAAAATAGCATACCAAAACATTATAAATGCTCTTTTAGGACTCAATACCAATAAATATTACTATTTAACTATCAAAATTTTAAATAAATTACCTGAATATTACAAAAATCATAATTATACGTGAAATTTTAGCAATATTTCGGAAAAACTTCAAAGCAGTTAGAGAAAAAAGTAATAAACATATATTAGTAAAAGTATTACGAAAACGAACTCGATGCATTTATCGAGAAAATGTACTAAAATTTTAATTTTTTATTAAAATTTGAAAATTTTAGATGTGATTGTGGTAAATATTATAAGAAATATTACATTTTTTTATGAGACCATTATTTAAATAACAAGCCATAACTCAAAAAGTATTCATACAATAAGAAATATTTTAGTACATTCTCTAGAAAATAACGTAAATATCAGGCTCAAAAAGTTTTATAGAAATACATTTGTAATATTTTGAGTTATCAGACTCGCCATGATAGATTTTGAGCAATTTAAAACTTGCCCACTTTTGGTAGATTAAAAACCCACTTCCCGTTTTTCTAAATTTATAAAATTGATTGTAACTTGGCCTCTATGTAGTGTAGAAACAAAGTATATTTGGTAAAGTCAAAATATAGCTCTATTCAATAAAATGAAAAACAAAAATATCTGTCTTGACTGAATTGGGTCATTTTCCACGTGTTCGGATACCTGAAAAGATAGAAATAATACTCTTCTTTCTTTTAATGCTGAAACAGTTAAGCATCCTGCCGAGCACCAATGTTTCTTATTTTTATGCAACTGAAACGTAATAGTGCCAAACGACCTCTCTTAAGATTTGATCCTGTCTAGTTCTTTCACAGGCCAAGTTCAAGGTTAAAATATATTTCCATTGAATACAGTACTACCTATTCAGTTGCCAGATTCAGAAGTGAATAAACAAACGCGAAACAATTATCAAATAATATAAAACAGGAAATGTTGATCTTGTTAGGAGTGGCAACAATAACAATTAATAGAGACTTAAGTGAAAGACTCCAGACATTAAATGAGGCTTTCTGAGCATCAAAAGGTGGGAATATCTAAAATACTTCATACCGAGAACAAGAAAATTTAATATTTATTTCAAGAACAACAGAAGAATATTCCAAAATTTTATGTTACAAACCCAGACATCATATTTTAAAAGTTAATATTAATATAATAATAACGCAAAGTAAGATTACGTGACATTTTAAGACATGATCCAACTGGGGCCAGATTCAAAGCCTCTTCGCGTAACGATAAAGAATAGGGACCAGATTTAGAACTTTTTTTCAGCTAAAAATGTATCACAATATTAATATTAAATTCTGGCTTCGCTATTCCATAAAGAGTGGTATATTTTATCATACTACTCATTTTTACCCGAGGTGACCATTTTTTCCGGTAAAAAATGTGTCTCACATTTTTTTCTCCCATCCCGTAATGCTAAGTCAGCCCTTCCTTTTCACGTTAAAATGAAAAATTAAATATTTCTGAAATGTTTCGAAATTTTAAAAACACTAGATTAAAAGCAGATGTATGAAATACAATGTCGCAAATTTTCATGAAAATTGAAACATTTTTCTGTCTGAAAATGTGTTTCGCGTTTAGTTCTGGCTTTAGTACGTTTGGCGAAAACAGCCTTAAGGGGCCTCGTCTCTTTCTAAATTTGGCCTCAATAAGAGCATGATCTAAATAATTTTACGAAAACTGGGAATTCAGATGGCAAGAATGGTAAAATTGCATTATTATGTCATATCTTACGCTAGGGCCGTGGGTAGCCTAGTGGTTCGAGCATCGAACTCCAGACCGGAGAGCTTGGGTTCGATGCCCGATGCCACCAAATACCCTTTGAGTACACACGGATATACGTACTCGTTAAATCAGTGGGTCCGAAAGTCTTGTGGGCGGTCGTAGCAGAAACCACGAGTTTCAAGGGGAGAATATTTCCCTTCCCTAGATTCCCATGCCTAAATTGTGGAGTTGGAGATAGGTGGTGTCACCATCTATCGTTAAGAAGTCTCACAGGCTCTGAAAACTTTCATTCAGGAAGGACTCGATAACAACATATCTTCAGTGTCTCGGCCTAGGCATTCCGCCATACACTATCATTCGGTCGACTCGGTTTGCGCCTATGCTTCTGAATCACGCACATTTTTTTATTTGGTACGGGTAACCCTTTGTTGAAGTATTTCACAGCGTATTCTTTACATACTGTCAACTTAAACGACTCAAGAAATTTTAAGACATCACTCTTGGCATCGTTTTCAGTGAAAAGCGAGCCAACCTTGGCGACTTACCGAATAAGATGCATGTCATCATAAAATTAATTATCTAAAACAGAAACCATACGTAAAAAATAACCATAATAAAACTATAAATTAAATAATCGTTCATACCCCATAAGAAAAACAAAAAAAGACAAGTAGAAAATGTGGAATATATTTCCTGTCGTGGCTGTTATTATTTCTTGTACAGAAAAATTGGATTATCCAACAAATGACCTGGTTATATAATTTACTTCACTAGGGCAATCGATTGATGACCAATCAAAAAATCTGTTGTCTACTGTCAAACATTCTAATTATGCGTGATTTCTTTCAAACTTGAAAATTTTAAACATAACAATGAAGACTTTTAAACGGGTTTTTTTCCAAATGAGGCTGAATTTTAGCACTTTAGGCTTTGCAAGCATGGCAAGACTCCAGATTTGAGGGCCATTTCATGGTGGCACCATCTAGTGAAGGCCTTGTAAATTAATTTTGACACTTAAATTAACTTTTAATTCAAGCTCTCGTCGGATGCAAAATGTTGCCGTCATTTAAACTTTGCCAAAAGTACCAGAGCCAAAGTGATACTCGAGAATCTCTTACGTGCCGCGTGATAAAATGGCGCATGTGCCTACGATTTTCGCATCCAGATCTACGACAGGGATCTACGATTCCCGCGACCTTGAGCTTACGAAGCGAGGCACGCTACCTCTGGGCCAACGGAGCCGACAAATTTTTAAACGTAACAGTATTTCAACGTCGGCTTATTAGCAGAACTCACCCCATCTTTACATGTCAAGATAGACGTATGGAGGGTCAGTTGACTACATGGGACACTGGGTCTCCATAAAATGCACCGGTGGTTCCCCCTTAAGCCGGGGGAATAACAAGTGCGAACTGTCTTGGAGAATGACTATGAAGTCTACACTTCTTTCTTTCTTTCTCGACTTACAAACGCCTGTTTAATAAAAACACTCAATAGAAAGGAAGCTATGAGTTATAGCCCCTTTGCGTTGGGCTCCCCTATTCTATTGACGTATCCAATTTGAATAAAGTGCACTCGCGCCAAGGATAGTCACAAAAGCACACTCGGTGAACATATGGCAGCACGAATTATTGCCTCCAAATGTTGGACACAACCCCATATTGGAAGAGAGATCAGAGGAGCCGGCCAACTGTTCACCCACACCAGTGGAGTGCGAATGAGGCCGGGGGAGCCGGGCTCAAATGTGTGACCCTTCAATGAAAGGTAGCGAGGGGCGTGAAGGTGACCCGCCCCTGGAGTTTAAAGGGGTTGGTTTTGAATTGGAGATAACTTTTTTTCTCGCATTCTTGGTCTCGATAGACTAAATAATTTTTCCGCGATTCAAAATTCTGGTGTTTGAGGGGGTTCTTAGGAACGGGGAACTGTTTTGCTCGACTTCTTGATCTAAAAGACCGACGAATGAAATCTGATAGAAAAAGAACTGTGGAAATTATGAACCGATGAAGCTTTTTCGCAGCAAACGGTTGAATAATAGTAAATTATAGAGAGGTGAATATTTGAACCAGAAATAAAGTATCTTTTAACAATTAGCTGTGCGACTGTTAACGCTATCCGGCTGAGACGTCGCAGTGTGCATTACACTATAACAATTATGTACTAATGAAGACAAAAGCACATTTTTAAACTGAAGCATACCTGGAATAGGTTGATGATTCCTGCACACACTCTGTCGCTGTCAAGCTTGAGGGTGGAGCAGATGGTGTAGGCGATGTGCGCGATCTCCTCCTGGGGCTTGTCCGTCTCCACGAAATGTTGCAGCAGCGCTATTCCGAACTTGCACACAAAGCACATCGTTGGAGACGTTTTGCCCACTTTCAGCTCCGCCACCACCTGCACATGAAAACTTTAACTTAAAAAAACATGTCTGCATTAATTCTGTTCGAATATAGTTCCAAAACACTTAAAATAAAATCTCAATGTACAGTCACATTTTCATAATTTTTATTATATTAAGTAGATGCAAGAGGGTCTACCCATTTTTGTATATTTCCGAGTTCGACTGACATCTTCATGAGATTATAATGACATGTATCGTTGACGAATAAAAACTGCAGATAGCCATTTCATATTAATGAATGGAGTTCCTGGCTGATTGTTCATTTACGGCGAACTTTACATGTCGCTATTGGCAACGGACGTTCTAATTTTGAAACATGGTCAAATGATAAGGATGACACCTTAGCTTTGGTAACAAGCATTTTGTGTATTTTAATGTTCTTTACCGTCATAAGAAAAGAGTAACTCTTTTTACATTTACGTATGCATCAATAATGTTCTTTTTATTTTTATAATAACAAACCTAATTTTAAAATCAAAATCACGGATAAACTTACGATTTATAGTTTAAACATATTTTAAAAAATGCACTTTTTTACGTATAAAAAACATGAATGTGGAAAAGCTGACTAACCGTTCGCTATTTAAACTGAAATTCCGTGTTTTTCCCCCCTTAACGTTTGATGCTTTAGTGCAGAGAGGGTACGGGCTATTTTTTTATACTTTTAAGGTTCCAACAACTTGCGACAGCTTTTTTTTTTTAAAAAAAATGAAGATATGGAGATTTGTTTGTGGATTTTAGATTTGTTTTGTTTAAGAAAAATATGCTAAAATTAAGAAGAGAAAAGAAATTATTATTACTAAAATGGGAAAATATGGGTAAAAAATTACATAAACAAAGCCCATTCTGCACCAAAAGTTTTTGAAAAAAATTTCAATTTTTCAATTCTGATGTGTTGCTATGTTATTCATTTTTGAAATGACCGTCAGAATAAGAGATACTTAAATTTTTACAAGAACTAGAGCAATTTATCATAGTTATTATATAAAATTGCTTAAAAAACAGTGATTATATTCACATAAAGAACTGTAAATTTTGTAATAAAATAGTGTTTTATAAATCTGAAGGTTAAAACACTTCTACTATTATACAGAATATATACAAAAAATATCAGTTAATTATTTTTAAAACTTTTTCAGTATTCACTATCCCCGTTTGAGCATTTTCAAAAAAAAAATACATTTCGAGTAAAACGCATTTTAAAATATGACATCTTGCTTAAAGTAATGGCATCTGATTTTATTAAAACACTTTTAGTTTTCGTTCTAGTGAATGGAAAATAATAAACTTGGTATTTTTATAAAGTTAATAAGATGGCCTATAAAATAAAATCATAAAACAAATTTGGGAATTTTTGCCAAAATTCACAATTTTAGGGTAATCGGATACCTTAAGGTGTTGCGATCCAATCAGGGGCGTAGGTGTGCCCATTCTGTATTAAAATTGCATATTTTCTTTCACTTGTTTTCAACATTGTACCCTCTTTTAAAATATGACAGATTAGTATTTATACCGCAAAACTTGAACTAGTTGAAAAAGTATGAGTGACTTCTAGGCCGGGCAGCTTGAACGTATTCAATGCAGTGAGCAAGGAACACATATGAACCGATGAATCTGAAACCTACGTATGTACTTAACTCGTCCACTGTCAAGTCCCGCGCCATCGCGGGACATGACATCGCCACAAGAACCCAAACCCATGGAAGTGCGGGGTGTAAAATGATGTCTCAATAGCCAATCCCGTGCTATCGCGGGAAGAGCTGATCATCAAAATTTATTATTTCTTTCAGTCTACTAGTTGGAAAAAATTTATTTTTCTGGCGGGCATCGCAGTAATCGCTTTTATTCCCTACATTGGTAGTGACGTATTACGTTTTATCGTGCGTTTCCAATGAAGGTCCATGCGTCATCTCTACACATTTTCAAATCATCTGCTTAAGGTATCCGACTGGTTGCAACAACTCTTTTTTTAAAAAAAGAAAGAGAGTATTGGGATTATTATTTATTTATTTTTTTTTTTTTTTTTTTAGATTTGTTTAGTGCATTTTAAGAAAAATGTGCTAAAATTAAGAAGAGAAAAAGAAATTATTATGACGAAAATGGGAAAAAATAGGTAAAAATAGCATAAATGCGGCCCATTCTGCACCAAAGGCTTCTGAACTAATTTTCAATTTTTTCTATCTAATGTGTTGCTATATTATTCAAATTTGAAATGACCTTCAGGATAAGAGATATTTTCTTTTTTACAAAAACGACAGAACTTTATCTCGGTTACTATATAAAAATGCTTAAAAAGACAGTGATTATATTCACATAAGGGACTGTAAATTTTGTAATAAAACAGTGATTGATAAATCTCAAGGTTAAAACAATTCTACAATTATACAGAAATTACAGAAAAATTTTTATATATAGTTAACTATGTTCAAAACTTTTTGAGCAATCGCTGACCCCTTTTGATTATTCTCAAAAAATCACATTTCGAGTTAAAACGCGTTTTAAAGTATGACATCTTGCTTAAAGTAATGGAATCTGCTATTACTAAAACACTTGTAGTTTTTGTTCTAATTAACGAAAAATGATAAATTTTGTATTTTTATAAAGCTAATAAAATGGCCCATAAAATAAAACCATAAAAAAATTTGTCAATTTTTGGCAAAATTCCCAGTTTTAGGGTAGTCGGATACCTTAAGAAAACACATTGTGAAAAGCCGATTCTCCCTTCTAGCTGGCGTCGATGTGCCATAAATATGTTTCTTTCAGTATGCGCGTGTTAGGTTTTATTAAAGGCAGTCACGCCAAAATGTCTTGGTGGTTCACCGGTTGATCGCGATCGACTTAATGTCCATCTCTGCTATAGTGCAAGCATGTTTCATTTGTTTGCATTTATGTGTACGATTAGATTTTACTATACATATTTTATCACATTATTTTATATTCATCTATTCAAAATCAATCTTTTCATCAAATTAAATTATAATTTTTTTACTGATTTTTTTTCAAAATCTCAAACAATACTTTATAAGTCAAAATGAGATTTTTAAAATTCTTCGCTGTTTAAAAAATCCTATATGCAACCTTTTTTTTCTCTCAAGCGACACGGAGTTTCTTTACACCTTTGGAAGTTCAGTAAAATCCTACTATTTTTTTCTATTTTGCCATCCATTATAAATAACATAAGAAAACACAATGCTTAGCTGTAAATTGCAATTTTTGTTTGTAAAAATAATAATAAATTTTAAAAACGATACATTAAATGAGCTAAAATACGTTTACAAAATATATACATATTTTATAATTCTCGGTAATAAAACAAAATTTCTGTTCGCACTTTTAATGTTTTGAAATAATACATAGAAAATTGAATACAATGAGTTTTTTCAACTGATCTATGTGTCCGCGCATTTAAATTTTAATATGAATAAAAAAATTCTACTAATAATACCGTACTTAAAACTATCTTTGAAAAATATGATGTCGGTGAATTTGATTTAAATCTTTCTATATTATTGTTACGGAAAACTTGGAATGTATTCCCTTCTCAGCTGAAAGAATATTAGAATAAAAATATGATTTTCTGGCAAAAAAAGAAAAAAGGATACACTCTTTTTATAATGGTCAGCAAATAGTGATGAAATTGGCGACAAATTTAGAAATCAAATGTCGCCAAGAGTGAGTGAGTGAGTGAATATTAACGTCGCACTGTTCAGCTACACGAAGGCTTATGGCGACGGACCGCATAATTTTGAACCATGGTCAAACGACGCGGACGACACCTGAGCTGGCACCCCCTCTCCTAACTACCACACCACACCAATGGGAGGACGTTTGAGCTCTTGACAGTTTTAACATGCATTGCTCCCCTACACGGCGGGTCTTTAGTGGTACTGGGCTCGAACTCATGACACGCTAGCCAATATCCGATACCTTGACCACTTGGCTACCACGGCCACTCAAATGTCGCCAAGTCTAGTAAAAGTGACATTCCTTATACGTTATTGGCCACAATATTCATGGATCTTAACCACAAATACATACCTTTTCCCTTTTTTCTTTAGCATATGTAACAAAAAAAAGGTTCTACAACAGTAAAATTATATTCAAATTATGCTTTTTTAGTTTTGAAAAATTTTATACACTCAAGAGCCAAAACATTATGACCACCTGTCAATAACGAGTTGGCCCACCTTTGGCGCGCAACACAGCTTCAACCCGCCTTGGCATGGATGCCACAAGTCCATCGTAGATGGCCGGAGACAGATTATACCAGATGTTTAAGCAACGGTCAAGCAAATCCGAGATATTGCGAATTGGTGGACTTTGAACTCTGAGCTGCCGTCCTATGACATCCTGAATGTGTTCTATCGGATTGAGATCCCGTGAGTTAGGCGGCCAGGACATTAACTGGAATTCAGCATCATGTTCCTGGAACCACTCCAACACAATTTTAGCCTTGTGACACGGGGCGTTGCCCTGTTGGAACATTCTATTTCCAGCTGGAAAAACAGAGGCCATGTAAGGGTGCAACTGGTCCGCAATGATGTTCAGATACCCTGTAGCATTCATGGTCTGCTCTATCACAACCACGGGTCCCAGAGACGCCAAAGAGAACGTCCCCAAAAGCATAATACCGCCACCACCAGCCTGTGTATGACCTACTGTACATTGAGGGAGCAACTGTTCGCCTGGAAGACGGCGTATCCTGACACGGCCATCTGCGTGATGATTGACAAACCGTGATTCATCTGACCATGGACTAGTCGCGATGTTCCTGGGCCCAGCGCAGGCACAGTTGGCGATGACGCTTGGTCACCAAAGTCACACGAGTGGGACGTTTGCTGCGTAGCCCCATATCCAACAGTGTCCGCAGAACAGTGTGCTTCGACACTATTCTACTTATCCCTGCATTGTATTGGGCTGTCAGCTGAGCCACTGTCTGGCTCCGGTTTTGCTTCACCATGCGAGACAGTCTCCGACGACCTTTTTCTTTGATAGCGTTTGGACGTCCAACACCATGTCGTCTACTGCTGGTTTCACCGTCATTCATCCATTTTGCATAAGTACTAACAACTGTAGATCGCGAACAACCCATGAGTCATGCAGTTTCGGAAATACTTGTTGCGAGCCTTCGAGCCATTACAATCTGCCCTCTATCAAAGTCGCTTAGATTCGCAGCCTTTCTCATATCACACAGAAGTAAGTGAAAGAATGATTCTTCAGACTCTCCTGCAGCATTTAAATACCACTTCCACCTGATCACGTGCCTTCCACGTCATCGAGGCGAGTTCATTGCAAAATGTAGGGGTGGTCGTAATGTTTTGGCTTTTGAGTGTATTTTTTTAAATGTGTGTCGTACGCAAGATTCCAAAATTCCTAAGTGGGGAACGTGGCGGCTAATAGTTTAATTGAGTATGAATGAACTTAAAGATTAACAGCCTACAGAGAGAGACCCGTCGTATAGATGGGCTGATGTATGTTAAATTTGTCTGGGACAAAGTCCTCCCATCCGTTCGCGTGGTGTGGTAGTTAGGAGAGCGAGATTACCAGCTCATAAGCTATTTTCAACTCTTGAACATGGCTCAAAATTACAAGATCCGTCATGTTGCCTCAGAATTCGACAGAAATTAAAATCAAAAATCAAACTATGAAATAAATCACTTTAATTTTGAAACTATTAGCATTAATTCCAGAGAAAAAAAGTGAGCCCACTGGAAAAAATCGACTCGTCACTGTAGAAGAAAATCATGCTACATGACACAACAAAAAAAAATGGAAAAAATTTTCTGCCCCAAAATTATTGTACAAACGCATCGAGAAACTGGAGGGAAAACAAGAATCCACGCTTTTCTTTCTTTTTTAAATTATATTCCAGACTTTGGCACATAAATTTGCAACGTCACATAATAAACAAGACGTTTATGATTTAAGATGGTGGAAAAACTGAAAAATTGATGGATTAGTTATGAACCAGAACTTCGAAGATCATCAATCATATCAACTCACAAGTTTTGCAAGTCAAAAACTTTTCCCCATCCACTACACATAGAACACCGTTAATTTCTTCTGAAAGCAAACGATCCGCCGAACTGCAGGCAGGTGCGCAATGAAAAGAGTTATAAAAAAAATCCATGTTACTATTTTAAGTTTTCAAACAGTAGATAAGAAACAGATGTCTATTCTTTTTCTACTTTAAAGCTTCATGTCGTTGTCCTTCGTAATTTTGTTTTATGAATATTAAATACGGATTTTATGTTTATATCACACGTATGCAATTGTTTAATTATTTAGAACTTAATTCTATTTCTAATCAAAGTACTGAAGAAAATAATTTTCAAGCAATATTAACTCGTTCATATTTAAATGTTCCAACATTTTTTAAATGACGTTTCATGAAAATAGTTTATTTTGTGAATTTAATTTTTTTTTAAATATTTATAACTTGTTCAAACAAAAACAATTAAATGAATCTACATAAGATTTGTCTAGTTTTTATTTTTTTCTAATCTAAGAATTCATTCTTCATTATGATTTATTGCCGCTGCCATATATTAAATCAATAATAATAAAATTAGAACTTATTTTTAAAATTTATTATACATGCTTCTGAGATTAATAATTGATACTGCAAAAGTTCGAGGATAAATTAATTTTCAAACTAAAAATTATTTTTAATTGCATTTTTTCTTTATGTATAAAAAAAAGTTTTTCGTTATATAAAATTTTATAAAAAAAATCTCTCTATATAAAATAAATATAACATTTATTATTACATATAAAAATACATATAATATAAGAAAACATCTCTATACATAACAAATTTATTTATTTATCTCACACATGAGAACAATAATAAAAAGACAGTAAGTTCAGTTCAATATTATGTTGTTGTTGTTACTAATGCCACCTGTCTGACGTAGTCAGAAAGATTTATTGATTAGTTTTAATTTCGAATTTCAGTAATTTAGAGTATATTATCAATTATATATATCTTTATACACACATATACATGTTTATTATGTATACATATACTAAAGACAAGTGTACATCTCTCTCTCTCTCTCTCTCTAGTCTTTTGCCTCGATGGCTTTCGTGGACCTCCATTTGGCCCGTTAGACAGGTGGCATTAGCAACAACAACACAACACGTATTGTCATTTTATTTTTAAAGAAACTAAATTGAATTTCATCAGTTTTATTCAATAAATATTGTGGTCCTTACATTTCATAACAATGAAAAATTTACAAAATTTTAATAATAATATGTTTTACGTAATAAAATTTTAATGTTGTAGATCAGGGGTCAGCAACCTTTTAGTTGTGGCGTGCCAAACCAATCTACTAATAGGATTCAGCGTGCCACTCGAAAAGACATTCTTAAAACAATTCAATTCCCACAATAATGCATGCAGAGTTAGAGAATAGAGGTCAATAATATAGATTTACAATTTTATTATACATTATTTATGCATAATTTAAAAATATTTCTTAACATAAAAATAAACAGCATCAAATATATATAACTATTTTTTATTCAACAAAAAATTTAAAAAAATTTTTTTTAATTATTAACGTATTTTTAAACAAATTAATTAAAATAAGAAATGGATAACTTAAAATATAAGTATTTCTCTTCATTATAGTTAAATAAAGAGATAAATAAAAATTTTAACGCGAACCTAGGGCTCTACTTTTATATCGCAAAATCAGGGGTATAATGTGGTCAGGGGATTCTGAGCCAGTCAGTTGTTCAACAAATGCTTAGCTGACTCGAAATATTTTTTATATGAGTAAAGATTTTTTTACTTAGATATGTAGAGCCAAAAGTGGAAAGCTGAGTTGAGGCAATTTTTTTCTTTTAGAACTATTAAATCTCTCCAGCAATGACATTCACTAATTTACAAACTAGCTGTAAATTTATCTTTTGAGTTGTTTTTCAGATTCTTTCGTAATTCCGCAAATGTTCATAATTCTAAAGATGTCTGTCAAATAAGGTCCATTACAAATTTATCAACTTCCAACCAATCAAAAACTGACAAATCTGTAGAATAGTGCAGAGTGCCACTGAGAATTGTACAGCGTGCCATAGGTTGCCAACACCTATTTTACATCTTCAAAAATGGAAGAAGGTCTTTTTTATACCCTAAGCAAATTATCCCCTTGTATGTGGAACAATGAAATAAAAATAATATGTGCATATCTTCAAGAAAATATTACTACCAAAAATAGTATGTATTCCGAATCTTTTAAAAACAACTTTTAAGAAAATGTATACAATGCTATTGTTCAGGATATGATGCTCTATGAGGTCAAAAGAAACTTAAAAATAACAGAATTTATAAATATATATTATAATTGAAACAGAAAAAGCAATGTTTTATTTGTTCTCATTTATAATTCTCGAATTCTTAAACGTCAAGAATTCGTACACAACGTCAAATTAATGGAACACTTTTCTTTTTTTATTATTACCCAACTTAACGAATCAAAACAAATTCTTACTAGGTCATACCTTTTTTTATACAAGAATGCTCAAATAAATATACACAATACTATCCTCTATTTCAATCCAGGATTCTCTTTTATTTTTCTCTTTATCTACACAACAAAAAATGAAATGGAAAAACAGCCATATATCTTTAAAAAAAAACTTTTTTTCGGTCTGGTAGCAAGCGTTCCAAACGTAAAGGAATTCTACACGCAACAGTTTTAGAGAAGGAATTCTTATAAATTAAATCGTTCACTTTTTAAAAGAACTGTTGATTTACTATCTATAGAAAAAAAAATATTCTACAAGTAAAGAATCAGGCTGTGACGATAAAAGAATTGCTAATCATTACGAATATCGTTTGCAACTAAGACAAGATTCTGATTCGCTGACTTGTTACCGAGTTCGTTGATTCGTTCTTCCTCATAAGAAGAAGCGAGTCCTGTTTTGTTGACCTTTTGATAACTCATGATTGTTCGCTTACGGTCGCTTAATTACAGAGAAAGTTTTTTATTTATTTTTACTTCGAGCTGACCTGACCAGATTCGCTGAGATTCTTTCTATGATACTAGGATTTTGTGTTCTAAAAATACACAATCTTTGCATTCTAAAAGCTTAAATAAATTACTTTTATAAATAGTTTATCAAAACATTTCTAAGCTGACCTAATTTTGAACGAGTTCCATCTTTAATTGTTTTTTTAAAGTTTGCTTTTTAATTCCGTTTGCAGTGTGAATTAGGTTTCAAAAAAATAAAAATAATTATTTGAACAAATCAATCATTAAAATATGTATGTTGTATGTGTATTATAAATAGTTTTTACGACGATTTTATTGAATTTCATATAACTTGAGGTGACTATGTTCGGAAACGTGATTTTGAAAAAATGTATTTAGTATATCAGTTGAATTGAAATATACATATAAAATTGTTCTAAGAATGTTACAATAAATAAGTTTTTAAATGCATTTTTTTTGGCAAAAAAAAGGAAGAAAAAGTGACATATTTTCAAATCATTGACCTTTTATGAAAAATACTTCTGTTATGCAATAATAACAGTTTGGCTAAACATAGAGCTAAGAAATCTCTACAGAGCAAAATTCACATTATTTTCAATGTTACGATCAAGTAAATTATTAAACGCGCGCGTTGATTTTTTTTCCGTTAAAACTTCTCTTCTCTGATGTATTAAAATATGAATGATTTTTTGCATTTATAATGGGCTGGGATAGGTGTTTTACCACTGCAGATCTAGTACATTCCCGGAAGCTCGTATCTCTTTTTAGTACGGCACCACATGGGCGGATACCAATCGCCATTGGTAATTTTGATGCTCAGTTTCTTCGCTAGAGGGAGTCACGTGAGCTCTGACGATGCGAACCTGTACTAAGATTTAATTTTGCTGATAGCACTCAAGCCAAAGAGACACTCTAGGGATCTTTTGCATGCAGTATAATCGTACGACATGGTCGCTGTTGATTTTCTGCAACATGAAAATCCACCAACTCCGGCCAGGGTCGAACCCGCAACCTTAGGTGCAGAAAACCAGTGACAAACCAACCACGCCACCCATCTGGCAAAATATGAATAATGAAATTACATATTTCAAAAATCTTAGTTCAGATTATGTGCAGAAGTTTTACAGCTATATATTGGCAAAATATCATTATGGAAGCATTTTCATGAAAGGAGAATGTTTTGAAAATATGTTATTCTTTCTTCATATTTTGCCAAAAAAATGCATTTAAATAATTTGTTTAAGTAATAATGTTCTTAAAAATTTTTATATTCATAAAATAATTTAACTGACAATAAATATCCAAAAAGGATATAATCATTTGCGAGCTTTTTCAAAATTACAGTTCCAAACCTAGCCAGTCACCTTCAATTACTATTGTACATGTAATATTTGACAATGCACATACTAAACTTTGCATTGTTGTGATATATTCAAAAAGAAAAACAATTTCTTATTATTTTAGCCGCATTTTCATTTTTCTGGGATCTAATTGGCCATGCACTATCACGGTACATAATTCTTTTTTTTATGAGAAAGACTTAGTCATTCAAAATAATTAGCTCTCGATTCAAATCTCGATTTTAGGAAGGAAAACATTCGACGTAAAATTATGAAACAACCAAGAAATGGTTCGCCTTTTAATGAAAATAACCGTGACAGCATGTTTTCAGTGTTCACAGACACGCTTGTTACCATTGGTTACATGTTATAATAGTATCAAAAATAAAACGACGTTAAGTTTGGTGTTATTTTTTGGAAAATCCCTTATACGCAATCTAATTTGTTACGAAAGTATTCAGTACGGAGGAAAAACCCCTTCAAATCAATAAAAGAAAAATGCAAACATTCTATCATTTTATTTATATTAACTTTTAAAAGCGCTTAAATAATAATAATAATTCAATAAATAGCATAACATCTATTAAAAGAAACATAAATTCAATTGAAATCAATTGATAAATAAATAATTGGTGCTTGTTATTGTTTCTTTTCTTTCTTGATATTTAAATTTTGAAACAGTTTAAACAAAGTAAAATGTTAATAAATTGCGTGTTTTATTTGCATGCGGCGAGATGTAAAAATAAAAATTTTGGAACTCACTCCTACATCACCAATGGTCAATATCTAATGCTACCTATTGGCAAGCAACTCGGGCGAGAAACGGACTTGCACTTACGTACAAACTCTGACTTTAAGAATAAACTGTTTTACACAATACTTCCAAATCATTTAAAAAATACTTCTGTTCTATGAGGAAATAAGTATTCTCAAGGGGTGGTGTGGAAATTTGTAGAGTGGCATCCAATATCTGAAATGATTCGAAACTAATCAGTCCATCTCAAAATTCCCAAACATTTATGACTCACGGGTTTTTTTTCCAACTAAATACTTCTCATAGCGCCCTATCTAAGTCAAAGTATGCCTATGTATAAATAAAGGATACGCTTTTATAAAATTCTGTGTCGCCCCTGCCAAGAAGCCCTGGCTTCTCTCCAACTGCGCTGTGGTGAAAAGTTGAGCAGCCCCTGCTTTATATATCTGATTTGACGTTCATTAAAACAATATAAAATTCAATACAATGCAATGGCGCACGCAGGAATTTTTTCAAGGGGAGGAATATCGAGGATCCGAAGTCCAGCCTTCTAGTAGCATAGTCAAACATATTCTTTACATTTTATCCGTCAGGAACAAAGAACAGTACGAAAATAAATTACTGGATAAATAACTAGCATTAACTAATAAAGTAAATTATAAATAACAGAAAATAAAATTACTAGAATTACCATATTTTTTACGTACTATATACATAGGATTAAAATCAATCGGGGGGGGGGGAGAGTACTTCTCTAATATAATTTATTTTATTATACTAAGTACTTCTAACTAACAATTTATTTTATTAATTAACGCTAATTATTAATTCAATAATTTACTTTTTACTGTTATTTGTTAACAAAATCGACAAAATCAGAAGAATCAATTGGTGTTGTCAAGAGGTATGCTACGAGTTGGGGGACTTTAGAGCAGGGACTCCCCCCCCCCTTGAAAAATTTTTGTGTGCACTATTGATCCATATAGAGCAATAAAATTAAGCTAATTTTTTGTAAGGACGCAAGAAACATTTTCAATTTTATTTGGCAGTACATTTATTAAATGACACCCTTTTGAAAATGTTATATGGTGTTTATAGAAAAATCATACAAAAGTCCACGGACTTTTTGTCTAAATATATAAATGTTTCTTTCCAAAACAATTCCTAAAAGGAAATTATTTTTTTTTAAATTGAAAATGAAAACGTTGTAACGTCTACAGAAAACATAATTGAAAACACGTCGTATAGAGGGGTTGATGCATGTTGTCTCTGCTCAACAGTAGGGGATCTAATTCAGATGTCGACTCCGTCGTATAACGGTGATTCAAAATTTTGATCCTACTTGGACGATCTGGCAGAAGCAGGCGAAAACCTACTAATTTTATCTACAGTCAATCTGTTCTGTCTTACAGAATTCAGTCTCCAAAAATCATCCATAGACTATAACTCACAAGATTTTAATTCATTGCAATTTTTAAATCCAGTCAGTGGCGCACACAAGGGGGGGGGGGTATCCTGAAGGTCCGGACACACCCCCAAGTGTTTTTTTTCGATGATAATCCTATATAATATGTAACGTAAAATTTATTAAGTACTTGTAATTAACAATTCATTTTATTTTTCATGTTAATTATTAATTCAATAATTTATTTCTTACGGTTTTTTGTTAACAAAATCGACAAAATCAGAAGGATCAATTGGTGTTGTCTTGAGGTATGATACGAGTTGGGGAACTTTCGACCATGGACCCCCCCCCCCTTTTTGAAAAATTTTTGTGTGCGCTACTGAATCCGGTTAATATTTTTTTTATTCTAGAACACTCAAAAATCTTTTGGAATAAACAGGCAAGATCAGTAAAACGGAATCTAAACTTTACATTGACTGGATTGCCCTTGAAGATATCAATACTAACAATTTCCGGAAAAGAATTAAGAATTATAACACTAGCAAATATCACCAGGAAAAGGAAACATCCCATCTGTAGAAATACTAATATCTGATTGGACCAATAACAGAAGAGAATAGATACTAGGTATTTTCATTATTATTAAGATGATTATAACTGCAGGGCACCTGCATAAATGTCAATTAATAAACAATCCTATACGTAACACGTGCAAAGAAAATAACGATTTGGAAAACATTCTCTTAATTTGTGACAATTATACCACTCAAAGAAATAACTTGAGGAATATGCTGAAGATAAACCCATGCTATAACATCACCTTCAGAGGACTTTTGGAACTGCAACAATTAATTAGCTATTTTTCGAAGTATTTTTACAGAAGATGAAAGTCTTTGATATGTATTAAATAAAAAAGGAAAGACATCTGTTCATTTCAAGGGGATAATAGCTTCTGCCGCTCCACATCCTACAACCCTGTAACATACTTGGTTGTGATTAATGGACCTAGTGCAGCAGGAAAACGTACAGAAAATGAAAAAAAAAAAAAACAGATATATACAAACTTCGACAGCGGAAGCAATTCTTACGATAAAAATATATACAGATAAAATTTGAGATAAAAACATATATATCTTATTTTTATTCCCTCAGTGACCGATCCCATATTGTCGCCAACAGCCGAACATCCAGTTCTATAGTAACGCTGATAAGCCGAACTTTTCACAACCTGATTTTCAATCCGTGAGATCAGATGCTTCATAAATATGCGGGGCCAACTACTATATGGACGATGAAAGGGATTAAAGTCTTTTCTCGGTCCACGTCTCCTGTCCCACTTGAGGTGAACGACGCTCGGTCTCGGGTGAGTGGCGAAATCCGCTTGCTTTTGGCGGTCATTTTGGCGTCCGATTTCGTGTGTCACTGAGTCAAGAGGATGTGAATTTCAGTGTAACATTGTTATGTAAATTGTTTACCTGAATGTTTATATTACTAGGAGCATTTGAACTGGAAAAAGTAGTAGTTTTTAACGGGTTTTACTAATAATGTAGTTTCTTTGTGAGTTTGTGTAATGTTGGAGGGAGCAACAGAATTAGAACAATTTTTCGTATTGAAAAGTACTTCGACATTAATATTATGTTCTGATTTCATTAGCATATCATGTTTTATTATATAACTCAATTGTATCCAGGTTGATCCATTTTTCCTGGAAAATATCTTCCATATTTCGTCTCCTATAACATAATACTAAATGAGTTTCCTCTTCACGTGGTAAATATAAAAATTACTTATTTGCGAAATTTTTTGTCATATTTTTAAAATTCTATTTAATAAAGAGATGTATGAATTGCAGCATTACAAATTTTCATGAAAATTAATACACTTATAACTGAAAATGAGTTTTGATTTCAGCTTAGGCTTTTTCCATTTTTTTTACCCTTTTGATTGTTCATAAACATCGCACTTTGAAGCAATACGAGGGTTATTAAAGACGGACTTCGTAATGTTGAACTTCGATCAAGAGACGAGGACGTCACCTCAACAGGCACCCCACTCTCCAAATTTACATTTGGTGAAGAGTGTGTTAATTGGATGGCGTGGCTACAGCGGACGTGGTTTGAGAGGATACATAACATTTCGTGGTTTGAGCGGACACTTTGAAACTTATCGTGGTTAGAGAGGACACATTTCTCCCCCATCTTAAAACAGATTCGATTATCGAATTACAAGGATAATAAATACATTTTTGCCAATCAAATTTAATTATTTGTATTAAATTAAGAAATTATAGTGCGAATACATATAGCGAAATGTGTAGTAAAAATAAAAACTTTCAGAGAAATATTCAAGAATTAATAGTAAGTTAATAGTCATTTAGTTCAACCTAGTGACAAAACTTAAAGATGCTAGACATTTTTCTAAATTGTTTGATGTTTCGAATTCTTTCGAATTCGACCTTTTGTGTTTCTTCTTTTAGTATTTTAACTAAGTGTCTTTTAATTTGAAATTCAGAGAATTAGGTGACGCTGAGATAAAAAGGAAAAAAGCAAATGTAAAATTGGATGAAAGAATTGAAAACATCCTAAAAGAAAAAATGTGTCCGCTCTAACCACGATGAGTTTCAAAGTGTCCGCTCAAACCACGAAATGTTATGTGTCCACTCAAACCACGTCCGCTGTGGCTACGAAACCGTTAATTAAGAGGTAAAAAATTTTGAGGTTTTTCATTTGACATAATTTAATAAAAAGTAGGTGAAATGAAAAGCTAAGTACAAAAAACTCGGAAAAGCATAAAATAAAATTACATATTTTTCATTTTCATTATAATGATAGTAAATGTTTGGCTGAAGTAATTTTTCATCAAAGAAGTAATATGCGTAGTCAGGTGTCAACATTCTCTCTCGCTCATATATGATTTTATTCAGCTGAATCGATTTTGTTTTTCTAGAGAGCCCATGTTCTTTTCGAGAAGTTCATACCATTAGATCTAAAGTAAACTGAGTCTTCAAATTTTCTATGCAATTTTGCTCTCACTAAGAATGAGAAAGACTAAAAATGCGAATGAGTTGAAAAGGAGTGCTTGATTTGTATAGCAAATCAATTATACGTAACGTTGGTAGTAATTCGCAAAGCCTGGATTTTGGTTTAGAGACCGATTTCATGGTAGTTGCAATTTACGTTTTTATTTTGCCCATTTACTTTTAGTTGAGTTTCGTTTTCATCAAGTAGGGTTTTACTTACTATACTTCTGCTGCTAACTTCTGAGAACTCCGTTACAAAATTAACTCAAAACTGCTTAGCAAAATATTCCAACGATTGAAAAAAAATCGAATGCAGCAACTCTATAAATCAGTATTATAGAAGAAGGTCGATTTTAATAAACTGAAATCAGTTTTGCAAAACTTATCCAACTCATTAAAAAAAAGATATTTGAAGAAATTCCTACAAGATCGTTTTTTTTAGCTTATATATTTACTTAATTCTTGAAAGAATAATTATGTTGAACGTCCCATTTAAAAAATAATAAAAGTTATTGACGTTAAAAATAAAATTAACGACAACGATGAAAAAAATTAATTGTAGCCTATATATACATATAACATAAATATCGTTGATATAAATTAACCTTAAATACATCAATTAAAATTTTCACTGACATAAAGAAGCAAAAAATTTCAACCACTTCCTTCTAATTTTTTATATTGTAAAAGAAAAATTACCTCTTATATAATTAATTCATTAAATTTTTCCTCAGAAAAACAAGTAAAAAAAAAGGCATATAATTAAACAAAAAATTTTTTTAGTTGATTTCTTTCAAATTGTAGAATCAAAAATTGAAGCTGTGTGAGAAACAAGAAAATCCGATATAACATTATTTAAAATTATTTATAAAACAATAGATAGTACTGCTGAATCACCCTTTTTTTTTAAATAATATTACGATATATACATTTCATTTTTTTAGCAAATATATTAAAAAACGCAAAACGATTTTAACTTCAAATGATTTTTTTTTTATTTGGAGGACCTATATAAAAATTGGAAAAAATAACGAATAACTATTCTAATATTTCTCGAATAAAATTAAAATATTTATAGAAATATATTAAAATGTACACAAACATTAAATACGTAAATAAATTAGCGGATCTAAATTATTTTAAACATTTATCAAACATTAAATAGATTTCATCTATAATGAAATATTATAAAGGCAAATTTGAATGTTAGAACAAATGGAACAACTTCAAGATTGATGAGTTACAGCGACGTAAAATATGTATAGCATTTGAAAGTACTACAGATTAACGAAAGAATAAAAAAAAGAATAACTTTAAATATTTATCTCTTCGAATATAAAAAAGAAAAAAATTTAGTTATAGGTAATGCTAAGCCTATTTAAAAAACGTTTTGTGAATTCCACGGATTTTTATTGATTGATTGATTGATCGAATTCGCTGGAGTTATTGGAATAAAATAAGACTATTTGCCTGACCAATATACCTTGTCCTCATTAAGAAATAAATACAGTCAACAATTTATTTATTTATTTTTAATGGAGAAGGAGCTCCCCAACTAAACTCGAACAGTATAACGGTTTCAACGAAGCATGTAAATAAGAATGGCAATTTTTCCGCTGCCTATAAACTAATATTGGTTCTTCTGGTTTCACGTCAACTGCGAAACAAATTGGAATGACCCAAAGACAATGTGGGGATGTTCCACTCGAGGTCACCCTTCGTTCGAAATTCACCGAACAGTTCGACCTTGAAGCAGTTCATCCCCGGCTCGGATTTCTACAGAGAAGGGTAATTTTGGATGCCCAAAATTTACCTCCATTCTTCTACGATTGAAATTTATTCTTTTTGGCTGTATTTCGATATATATTAGTGAAGTAGTTGGCCTCATTTAACATATTATGCATAATTGTGACATTGCATTAAGGTTTATAAGGTTAATCGTTACATTCGGAATCGTAATTTTGCAAAAGCGTACCGATCAATTATTTGTTTGATATTTGGTGTCACTTGAATTAGAATAACCATATAAAACTGCTTTAATAATATTATTACACTAAAAGAATTATTTAAATGAAATTCCTTGGTAAAAATGAATAAAAAGTGACATATTTTCAAAATATTCTCTTTCTTTTATAGAACATACTTCTATAATAATATTTTGCCTGTATATAAAGACGGAATATACCGAAGCTGGACTAAGCGTTTTGAACAAAAAATCACATTATTTTCAGTTTAACTGTAAATTGAAGTATAACCTGTGTTTTTTATATAAAAATTTTCGACTCTGATATATTAAAATATGAATAAATCCACTTCTAAATTATATATTTAAAAAAAAACTCTGTCTCTGTACAGAAATCTTTGTTATATACAAGCAAAAAAAGTTTTTATTAAGGCATTTTCCATAAAAAGGATAATGTTTTGAAAATATGCCGTTTTTCTTCTATTTTTGTCAAAATCTTGTATTTAAATACTTTTCAATTGCAATAATATGTATATATTCTATTTCAAAAAACAATAAATATTTGAATTTCTATAATAAAATAAATATATAATAGATATATAATAAATATAATGAAATATATATATACAAATCTATATATAATAAAACTTGTATTTTTAAACTGACCCCTATATAATTTCCATGACTGGATTTATTTAAGATGTACTTTAAAAAATGGTCCCTGGACTATCTTTCGGTAATGTTGTTTACCATAACCAATAAATATATCATGCTTTGTTTCAGTATATATTCGTGGTCACACTGGAAATTATAAAAATCTTATTTCTATGCTTTTTTTGAGTATTATTTTTAAAAAACTGATTCCTCAAGACAGCCTTCAACTAAAATGAATGATCAAACCCCGGGTTCGGAGCACAGTAAGAGGCAGAAAAAAGTCCTAATGGACCAAATATGTCCTATAGCTTATTTCTCATTTTAACATATAAAGTTAATCAATAATCTCTCTCAGTCATACCAATATATAAAACTAAATATTGAACACATTATAAGATGAAAAAATGGATTTGATGAATAAAAAAAAGTATCACACACCTTAAGCCCTAATTGGTTTGCACGTACACCGTATGAGCTACCGGAAGCTCATACGGTACCACAACCGGTTTGCTGTACGGGCACTGATATTTTCTTCTTTCTATCTTTGATTTGCGCATATTTTTAATTCTTATTGTGAAATTATTAGTGCTAATGTTTTTAACAGATGCAGTTTGTCCATGGTACTGCACTACTTCTCATCCGGGATTTTCTGTGCGGTGAAGGCGGAAATTTTTCATTGGAGGCAGGTATTTAGATTCTTGAAAATGCTCAATAAAGAACAGAGATTGATAAGGCTAGGTATAATTTGTTGCTTGAGAAGAAATGGAAATGTGGAAAGATTATTCAAAAAGATCGTATTATCTTTGTCCCCATTGCAACGTAAAACTTAGTATTACACCATACAAACTATTTGTGTGCATGTATATAAATATATATAAACACTCAGGCAAAATCTTTAATCGTTTGAAAAAGAGATACAAACACGAATTTTTTTTTGTATGACAGAAATTCTTTTAAGATATGTGAAACATACTTCATAACACACAGGCAGAGTGTACTTATAAAAAAGCAAACATTTAGGGTTTTCTGTGTTGCACAATTATAAAATTTCAAAAAATAGAGTGAAAATTTTCATTTTTCGCATTCTTTTAAGTACTATGCTTAGATATGTACAATAAAAAATATGCCTTTTTTAGAACATTTTGGACAAAAAACTGACCGTTGAAGACAGGGTGTCAAATTCGCAGTCCGGTGCTGCATATCAGGGCACAATAATATAAAATAAAACATCGAAGTTTCTCCCGAAATAGAAAAGATAGTGTCAGAGAAGAAATGTCAACATTAAATTTTTCTTGTTATTTTATTTATGACTAATATGACGAATATTGATTATTTTTAAGGGCCACCTGAAGTTAAACCTTGAAGTAAAACCCAAGAGATTCACACCTTTCGTTTGAGGGGTTAATTAATTAGAATGCTCCCTTCTTTCTAGAAGAAATATAATTTGGGGCATTTCTTATATTGTCCAAACTTATGTCATATTCTTTATCATTCGGCAAAAGGATCATTTATTAACACTAGAATGTCCGTCGGTGTTGATCGAACACCGGAACCTGTTTTGTTTGTTTTCCTTTACGCATTTTTGCAGAGATTTTGAAAAAATTTTGTGACTTTTAATAATTTCTCATGGTGATTACACAGAAAAAGTTTTGTGGATCTAGGTTAATTAGAATAAATTTTACATCTAAATATACCCAGAACGTCCGATGGTGTCGTTTCAACACCAAGGCAATTTATGATTATAAATAGCTGTCGTTCAGTAAAAGATAGTTCACTAAGTAGATATCATTAGTAAAACAAACTTCTCTCTCTCTCCAGAAGTAATATTAAACATTTATTTGACCTTGAATGCAGTGTTATCGGGTTCACAGTGGAAATGAGTCAGTGTTTCTAAAATCGTTGTGTCTATGAGTTTCGTTACGTGTATCATTCACCTATCTGCTCAAAAAAAATTCATTCGATTTTCTGAACTTGTGCAGAGCAGACACCCTGAAAGGATGACTTGTACAAAAGGTCTAATCCCTACTGAAATTGCTAGTTTGTTGCGAGATATTTCTGAGAAAGAATCGGAAGGTGGTTATTTGTCTTGTGGAAATTAGATTCCGATGAAGACTTAAGACTGAGTGAAAGTGACTGTAAAGAATCTGAAGAAAATGCAGATGTAGTTGATAATATTCTAGTAAATTCTGATATATATCTTGCTAGGGATAGTACAGAATGGATACCGCATAATAGTAATGTTCCTACAGATTTGCAACAAAGCAGTGGTCCAACAAGCTTTGAGAAACATAATGTCAACATCAGTTTTTTTATGATATAAAACCGGGGTGGGCATTACGTCGATCGTGATCGACCGGTGGACCACTAAGACATTTTGCGATGACCGCCTGGGGATTTTTGCAGTTGTTAATAATATACAGAAAATTCATGACTGGCTGACAGTACCCAGACTAAGTCTTCTACTGACTATAACAACGCAAGCTAACTTTAGATGAAAATGTTTTATTTTTTAATGTATTTTGTATTGTTTCATAATAAATGCATCATTTGTGGCTGCTATTATTAAATTTGTATCTTGCGTTTTGCTTTAAATGCGGTTTTAAAAGAGTTGTTTTTTTATTTTAGTTCTGTAGGTATATAGGTACATATTCCGTATTTATCATTAAAAAAATAACATTTTCCTTTCTTCACCATACCTACGACGCTGGGAGACACAAGAATTTTCCAATGGGACATGGGGTCGAAGGTCTAGCAATCTCGCATCATACCTCAATACGCAGCCTAACAATTTTTTTTTTATTTTGTCGATTGTTGGGAACAAAAAACAGCAAAAAATAAATTACTGAATAAATAATTAACATTAATTAATAAAAAAATTACTGATAACAAACACTTCGTTACCTTTTACATACTGCATACATGGGATTATAATGATTCGGGGGAAAAATCAAGTTCTATATGATTGAGGGTACGGACTCGTGTACCCCTCCCCCGCCCTTGTGTACGCCACTAACACTGGGTGGACCGCAACGCCTTGAAAAAAATTAGTAGCCCGTATCCTGGAAAAATCTGCCCACGCCTGATATAAAGTGTCATAAAATATGACAATCACATGAAATAATATTAAAAATTCTTGAAAATAAGCACTACTGAAGAGTAGTCCTGCAATTATTACAATTATTTTATATCTACCCTTAAACGTCTACCGATGTCAAAACGACACCAGTAGACGTTTAAGGGTATCCCGGACTTTCTAGTGTTAAGTCATAATAAGACATCGTTCGAATTAGCATAGGGCCTTGGAAATGACCTTGAAGAATGAGCTCACCTTCCTGAAGCTAAGGATGTCGAAGATGTGGGAGAGCAGCTTGGGGAAGAACTTTCCGTCTTCTTTGGAGGGCTCTTCTAACTCGTTTTCATCTTCTTGAGCTGCCACAGATGCGCTCAGCAAGAGGCATGTCACCAGCATTAGTATCCATTTCCACGACATAGCAGCCTCTAAAACCTTGTACCTTGATTAAACCTGGTGGGGAAAACATCCACATATGATTGTCTGTTCTTGAACAAAAATAATTATTTTTACCCATTACCAGGCAATTTTTCTAACGACGGTACAAGACGGGGGAATTGATTTAAGAAAAAAAAATAACCCATTCACTACAAGGTAACTTTAAAGCCCCTTGCCCTGGGTGCCAAGATTTTATTTTAAAGAAAATATTACAGTTTACAAAATATAATAATATGAAGTTACTGATGTAATGTTGTAATGTCATGTATACGGGAATTTTTATTGGAAAAAAAAAACACAATGAGATAACTCGTAGCTGGCGTCACTGAATAAGATTCCTTTACTTATTCAGTGACTTATAGTTACTTATTCAGTGCTACTTGCGAGTTATCTCGGAATATTTTTTTTTTCAATAAAAAGATTTTCTTTTCATTTTGTTTTATTTTACAAGCACGTCACCCCTAATTTTGTCTGATGACAGTCAGAGGTGTAATGCTATGACAGATTTTTGTATAAATGTGTAATGATCCTCACTGTGGGGAAAACCTATAAGGCAATGGTAGTTATAAAGAGTTGTAAAGTGATAAAAATGGACTGATAAGTAATAATTAGTAGGCCTCAGGAAAACCATCCGATGGTTGAAGAAAATCGCTTGACTCAACTTTGAGCTCTTCCTGCAGAGTGAATAGAAGTTCTTTAACCAAAGAAATCGAGGGAAGAGAGAAAGATGAGGGACAATTAAGGGAACCAGTTATTATGCATTTACTCGATGGCAGCAATCTAAGAGAAAGCAGCAACTGTAAAGCAAATACAGTAGAACGTCGTTTATCCGAATGTTTATTATCCGGAGCGTCAAATATCCGGACCAACGTTTTCGAACCGTGCAATGCTGAACAGTTGTTTTGCATGAGGCCAAAATTTACGGAAAACCCAAGGTGAGGGATATTTAGGGAATTTCAGTTGTGTCATATGGTAAACATCTGCACGGAATATTAGGTCAGTTTGTGAGAGGGTGTATACGTGCTCTTTTACTGAATTTTGTTGATGTAGAAACCTGGATTTCATGCGATGCAGAAAACTGTGTATTTCAAATGCGAAATGATGACGAGATTGTGACTTCCGTGCAGGAAAAATCCGACCCTGTCGACGATGAAACGGATGAAGACGAGGACAACAACAACAAAAGTAGCAAGGGTCCATCAAATGCTGAGGCGTTTGCTGCGTTAGAGACAGCTATGGAGTGATACGAACAACAATCCAAACTACTGCTGCTCAAGCGAATCAGAGACCTTGCAGAAAAAAACGAAGGTGTACAATGGTACAGAGAAAAATAAGTGTTTATTTTCCACAATAAAGGTAAAATTTTGACATTTTGCACCTATTTTGCTTTTTCTTCAAGCACGTTTCCCGCATAGGATGATTTTCAATATTCGTATAGTGTCCGGTTTCATATACTGCATGGATCACATTATGTTTTCGGTTATCCGAACAATCGCATATCCGAACGGAGTCCGGTCCCAATTGATTTGGATAAACGACATTCTACTGTACAACTGCGAAGATCTTCCTCCCACAGAAGAAAAAGAAAGCCTACAAAGCCATGTGTACAAAGCAAAAAAAATAAAATAGACCGGATATTTTTGTCCAGTGTGTCCAACCAAGCACTTAGCATTGGTATTTGCTTTAAAGCTCAGCATACAGAGCAACCACAATAAAAATATTTTTTTTAATTTTTGGAATACATTCATATTTTTAATTAAAATGTTATAATCTATCGTCTAAATTATATTTTAAATAATAAAACTTGATAATGAATATGTTTTTCCTATAACATAAATTGTTTATTCATCATTTCTAATAATTTCTAACTCAAATGTACGAATGTAATCAATCTAAAATTTCAGCACACACTACGAGATTCTCGTAGCTGGCAGTCAATGGATCAATTTAGCTTGTTAGGTAAAAATTATTTTGATGCTTAAGATCTCGCTTTTTAGTGGGAATATGTCTACCACAACCCACTGTGTGCTATTGAAAGGTATTATTTATCAGTGACGTAACGAAGAATAAATTAGGGCGCCTCTGCAAAGTCAGGTTAAGCATCCCAAACTGGATCTTACAAAGGACGTCAGTCAGGCTTTGGGTCTTCTAGAATCCTGACCCCCACCCTACACCTGAACCCCTACATCCCACTTATCTCCTGAACGTACACCCCACACAGAGGGGGTACGTTACGCCACTGTCATTTATGTACATTTTGTTTCCTTTTACCTCTCCCTCATGAAATTTCTGAAACATATTTTGTAAATACTACAATCTTCAAAAGGAATAATGAAATAGAAATGTTTTAGATGATGATGATGTAAATAAGAATTTCTACATATTATTTTTGCTGTAATTTATTAAAGCAGGGAATCAATACGTAGTAAAAACACAACACATTTATAAAAAATATTTGGAAATACTGCAATATGTAAAATGAATTATAAATTAGACGGATGAAGATGACTGATAAAGATTGATGAATTGGCTGGTAAGTGTATTTACCCAGGCCTAATAAAGGGTTAAAAAAATGCTTCTTTGTACCATTTTACTATAAGTATATGTTTCATTTCGAATAAGAAACAAGAAAATTTTTAGTCTGTATTCAGAGATGAATGAAAGACGCAAAAAAATATAACACGAATATATTCCCACAGCAAACTTGAATTTCTATATATGTCGTTGTTTGAATTTTAACATGCGTAAAAAAATACTCGATAAAGATATAATGCTCCTGTAACATGCGTAACATATCAAAAAAATCATTTGCTGATGATTATTAAAAACTCAATCAGGTGATACTATTCATTATCAGAAACAAATATAAACGTGTTAAATTATAGAAGGTTTTTCTTTCTCTTTTGATTAAAAAGTACAGAATATACTTACTCTTGAAACTTTTAAAACTGAGAAAATTTTAAGAAGAAAGTTTTAAAATAAAGATATTTGTATTATATAAAAAAAAACAAGTATTTTTATATGATTACCAAAGCTTCTTATTTTTTTTTCATTCTTTTAAACTTTTAATTTTTAGCAAAAAGGGGGAAATTTAAGTAATGGCACAGCATTCTTTAAAATAAAAAAAAAACTTAAATTCTCAAATTTTAATCTAAAATTCAAGTCCATTTGAATTATTTAAATTTTCAGTCATCAGGGCTTAAAATCATTTGACTCACACAACGTCAGATAATAATAATAACACTTAAAAAATACTATTTTACATTCAAAAGCCGTAGACATTCAAGCTAAACCAACCTCTGTGTACAAATCAGTTGCTATATTTATACTTCAGCAACTTATTGCTGATAAGATCAACTATCAGCACTAAAAAGAAAGAAATCATAAATAATACGTAGTGTGTAGAACACAATAAACAGAAACAACGGAAGGAAGAATAAAAATAATAGATTAAGAACATCTTCAAAAAGAACAGAAATAAATAACAAAAACAGTCTTTCTTTTTCACTAATTATTAAATTTCAAAAAGTAGATAGGAAATGTGTAACTTTTTCTTTTTCATTTCCTGATTTACGGTATCTTAAACTATTAAAATTCGAAGGTAAACAAACGTATCTATCTATCTATCTATGTATGTATGTGCGTCTATCTTCTCACGAACCGCACCACGCAGAAAGTCGCGGAAGGTACCAAAAGATCGGGAATTTTCCGGGGAAGCCGTATTGCCTATTTATATTCCGATATTGTAATTAGTTAAAAAGATATTAATTAAAAACCTTAAAACGCCTAATTGTTTTACTCCTGCCGGTTGTTTACATGGCGGAACTTCCCTTCCGTTTCGGCCGAGCGGTAATCTTACGTTTTCCACCATATTAAAATTGTCATCTAATTTTCGGTGTCAAAATTAGACAAAAATAATTACAGAATAGGAAAGATCATTTATTTCGCCACGACACGGTATAATTGTTTTTGTAAAATAACGATATTTTCTATTTTTTTCGCATTTTTTAAAATAGTGTTAAAACTGATGCGTTTTTAAGAAAATTATTTCTAAATCGTTGGGTATGAATTACTTTTCGTGTTATTAAATCGATATTCTACACTAATTAACTTCAAGCCTTTCTCTTTTAGATCCATTCATTTAAAAAATAAAATTCCCAAAACCTTTTTTTTAAAGAATTTTTAAAAATTAGTCTTAATTTTTACTTCACATTGAATAACTTCGTTATTTATGAAGATAATCTCACAAAACCCTTTTTCCGTGTGTACAGTAATAGTATCCGTAACATATACGAAGATTGAAAAAATTGCTTCAAAATTACGGATTTTAAAAAAAAATTGTGATTTTCATAAACTGCTGTTTTTCTGAGAAATAACTTAAATAATAGTTTTTGTGCATTTTTTATTTCAAAGTACGTTATTTTTGCAAATAGTTGGTGATGTTTGAGAGCATTAACGTAAAAATTATGCCCTTAAAATGAAGGTAATGATTTTTAAAATAATTTAAAATACGCGATTTTACATTTAGCCAAACATTGGCGTCGAAAATTAGCTTTGCGCCAAAGACTTTTGACCTGTTTCGCCTTCGACCGCATCTAACTCAAGGGTTACACTAAAAAAATTCTGCCTTAAACAGGGGGAAATCAGTAACTTTGGCGAGTAAAAAAAAAAAAAAATGCGAGTGAAAAAGTTACTTTTTCGTCAATTTTTCTTTATATAATTTTCAAAATTAAATAACTATATATGTCAGATTAAGATGATAAAATGCATTCAATGCATTTCTGAGATTCATTTAAAATATTTATCAGTATCGAAATTTTTGTTCTCTTTCTTAAAACTTATAGTTTACTTTAAAATAATGCCTAATGTACACTGGTGTGCAAAAATTTAGGACGAAGTCGAAAAATTAGCATATCAGCTGAACGAAGAGGCAGAGCGGACAGAAAGACCAATCAGGAGATTAAGTGAGGTGATGTACGGTAGCACATGCGCAGATATGCAGGTAGTCGTAATGGGGGAATGTCTGAGTAGTAAAGCATGTTGTCGGTGTAAGATTAGTATTTCTGGCAAAGAGATTGCACACCGTATAGCAGTTAAAATCACACCGAGTTGCTGCCTCAGCGAGAAATGGCGAATAATCGATCTGTTAGACGACATCCGGATGCTTTTACCCGAGGTCGAATCATTGGGAAGTTGGAGGAAGGTCGCAGTGTGACAAGTGTGGCTGCAGAGTTCGGAATTGCTCACAGCATCGTTTCACGACTTTGGAGACAATTTCAAACTACAGGAACAGCTATCCGGGGGTTCAGTAGTGGTCGTCCACGAGGAACCACCCCCGCAGATGACCGGTATATTGCCTTACAGGCCAGAAGAAACAGGCGGCAGACAGCGGGAGAAATCGCTAGACACACGACACAGGCGACTGGACGACCGATGTCGCGTTTTACCGTGGCCAGAAGACTGCACGGTGGTGGTCTGTTTGCACGACGCCCTGTACGGTGTGTACCTCTAACGCCTGCCCATCGGAGAAGGCGTTCTCTGTGGTGCCGGGAATACCGGAATTGGAGAGACAATGAATGGGGACGAGTACTCTTTACAGATGAGAGCAGATTCAGTCTGAGTAGCGATTCTCATCGCATACCCATCTGGAGAGAGCGGGGAAGCCTCAATCATCCCTCGAACATCATTGAAAGGGACAGGTATGGAGGTGGCAGTGTTCTCGTTTGGGGAGGCATCATGCTTGGTAGTCGTACAGACCTTCACATCTTCGACGCAGGTTCAGTCAACGGGACCCGTTATTGTAATGAGATTCTTCTTCCATATGTGCGTCTTTCTAGAGGCGCTATGGGTCCGCAGTTCCTTTTCATGGACGACAATGCACCATGTCATCGCACAGTAGCTACCGAACAGCTCTTAGAGAGTGAGGATATTGAACGTATGGATTGGCCGGCACGATCTCCGGATCTCAATCCCATCGAGCATGTATGGGATTTTCTAGGCAGACGCTTGGCAGCTCGTACCTTACCACCAGTAACGATTCCGGAGCTTCGATTGGCGCTGCAAGACGAATGGGCAGCAATGCCTCAACAACTCATTGACACCCTCATTCTCAGCATGGGCAGACGCTAAAAAACCTGCCTAGCAGTCAGGGGAGATCATATCCCCTACTAAAGACCGGATATTTCTTGCTGGACACCCATCACAGGGATGTTTCGGCCTTCAGTCGCATTGCGCTCCATGCTACTTTTTCAATACAGCTTCTTTTTATCCCTCTGATTTCTCTTTTAGTAAGTGTTGCTTACATTACTCATGTCCTTACGTATTGGGGATCTTACGGTATTAAATGTGTTGATTTGGAATGCTTTTGTACAAAGTTATATTGAAAAAACCGTCTCGTCCTTAATTTTTGCACACCAGTGTATATTTCTTTTTTTGACATATAATTTCATAATAAAATCGAAGAATTTGCCCATTTCTAAACTTTTTTTTGCATAACTTCCTTAGAAAAAAAAGCTATGTTCATATTATATATTCTTTATTATTAATTGCTTTTTATTAAAATATCAAAAATCAATACATTTTTTGCAATACGTTTAAATGTAATCCTTAATCGAAATCTTTCAATCGTTGTGCGAATATCCTGTGGATTCCCTCCAATTAAAAATTAATTTCAATTTGAACCTCCCATTCATTATTATTGCCTATTTTCATTTTTCGCTACGAGGCTGGGTAGCTCAGTTGGTTAGCGCGTCGCATCCCGTAGAGTGGATCATGTCGCTGCGAGTTCGAATCGGGGGAATCTCTTTTTTTTTTCATTTCTGCTAATTTTTCCCACGTAAATTAATTTTACTGATAAATACTTATTTTAACATGATCCTCTGTTATTTTAATGTACTTTTTTTTTTTTTTTTTTTTTTTTTTTTTTGTCTTCAAAAAGGTTTTTTTCTAATTTTTAATCATTTAAAGTAATTTCTATCTTTTTCAACAATTCCTAACAAGAAGCTTTCATTTCTGTTTATTTTTCCCACGTAAATTTTCAGTGCTGCCATTATTTAAGCAAACGGAATGTCACAATTAATTGCTAAATGAACATATTTAATCAATTTTAATGTAAAAATATTAATAAGTTATAATTTTGTATTTTATAAATATCGATGAATTTAAAAGAAAATGTTTTTTAAAAAGTTCATTGATATTTAGAATCAGCGATTAAAAAAATAAAATGCCGAAAACTATCTTTTTTTTTTTAATTTAAAAAAAAAAACTTTTTTTTTTTAGAAAACAAAGATATTTTGCATATTTCATCATTTTTTCTAAAATTCATCAACATCGTTACTTTTAAATAAAAATGATTTTTAAAACTTTTAGAATCAGTGAAAAAAAAGCCAAAAACTTTTTTGAACAAATTTTAATAAAACACTCAAAATACTTAAATCAATTATTTAATAATTTCTTCTTTTATAAAGGTAATTGCATGAAACCTTTTTCCCCCGTGTCGAATATTTCAAAAAATTCTCCCAATTTTACTTCAAAAATTAAAATAGTAGTGAAATTTTGAAATTTGAAAAATTTCTAATTTTCTGTCTTTTTTTCAACATACAACTATCTTTAAAAAGATTACATTTCACCCTGTTTGCCTATTCGAGAATTTTTGGTGATGAACCTCGAAATTTTCAACCATTCTCAAGTGACGAGGACGACACCTGAGCTTTCACCCATCTTTAATAATTACCACACCACACCAACGCAAGAACAAATTTCGAAAAAGGGAGTTTTTATGACATTGTTAAAGAAATCACTCACATCGCACGCACACACACAGGTGCTATCGGCCTGAGGGAAACACGAAATTTTTCCATGAGGGTGAAGTTATTCACTCGGTAAAAGCCCGTGCAACGCCGGGCTAAGCGGAGAGAAAAGAAACAAAAAAAAATCAAAGTAATTTTGGAAAATAATATTGGAAGTGCTGAATTTGTGAAGATTGAGTGAATATTAACGTCCCACTGTTCAGCTACACGAGGCCTTTTGGGGACGGTCCACGTAATTTTGAACCATGGTCAAGCGACGTGGACGACACCTGAGCTGGCACCCCCTCTCCTAACTACCACTACACCAACGGGTGGACGTTTGTGCTCTCGACAGATTTTACGTGCATCGCTCCCCTACACTGCGGGTCTTCAGTGGTACTAGGATCGAAAATTTGTGAAGAGAAGGGAAAATGTTAAGCAACAAAGCCATGACACGCACTCACGGGACATGCACTCACATCGTACGCGTGAAACCCCACAAAAGTGTTGGCGTATGAATAAATGGAGGAAATTAACATGGGGATTAAGTTATACCCTCGGTCTAAGCCCGTGCAACGCCGGGCCATGAAAGCTAGTCATAATATAACAATATTATCTTGGAAGAAATGATGCAGGAAAATATGCAATAAACATTTTTGTTTACAAACCACATGGATTTCTTTCATCCTATAGTTCAGTGGTTCCCAACCCCTAGGGCCACGGACCGTGATGTATTTCCTTGTGCGACTTTCCATGGAAACCGTCTTCAATGTTATGTTCATCTTCTTGGTGTAATCGCATTACATTCTGAAGGCATATTTAAATAGGATTCAATTGAAATGGTTAAATCAAAACCTTCAGAGGTCCCCGGTAAAATTTTTATATATGTTGACCAGTCTTCTGCAATAAAGGGTGGGAAAAACTGCCACCCTTTAAAATTAATACCATATGGAACGACAATATACATATAGAAGTCTAATACGAGAAATGAAAATTTTATACTTCAATTGATTTAAAAACAGATCAATAAAAAATAAAATAATAGGCATGAAAAAATATTAATAACTAAGAGAATGAACACAACGCAATATTTTAAATTTTGTGGCATAAATTTATTTGGCTTTATAAAATTTAAAAAGTATTTTTTAAAGTACAATTTATGTTTTTCAGCTTTACGGCAGCAAGAGATTCTTCAAGATTTAAACTAGATTCTTGATATTTCTTAAGTCAGAAATGTACATTGTGTAAGTTCATAAAAAGTTTAATTTGTATTCGTTATATAAAAAATAGGCTTAGAGAAATCTGACGTTCCATAAAAAATCTAAATTACAAGCTTATCACGGAGAAAAACAATATTACGTAGGAACCTTGTGAACAAGTGCAATAAAGTACTTAATACACTTAAAAAACTTGCAAGAGATATAATAGGAAAATATCGGTAGACATAGAAAAAAACACAAAATTATGCACAATATTTCCAGTAACAATAAACATTATTTTAAAATTTTTATTTTCTTCCATGTTAATATTCTATTAAATTTTTACTATCTCTGAAGTAAAAAAAATGCTTTTATTAATCAAATTTTCAAAAATGCTAAGAAGAGAAGGAAAAAATAACTATAATTTCTGTCTATATTATTATTTATATTTTCTCTGATCATGTGAGAAATGTATTTAAAAATCCGTAATTGAACCAATGAAATTACTCGAAAAAGTTTTAATAATGAAGAAACCATATAAACAAGTATGAATATTTTTTTTAAGAAATCAGTTTTAATTGCAATCAAATAATTGTTCCAATCGTGATGTTAAAAAGGTGCAATAAAAACTTCGTAGAATAACGGATTGAAGATATCAACTTGACAGAAGAACAAAATATTAACATTAAATGAACTTAAAAACTTACTGATATATAAGAGCAGAAATCCAAAACAACACATTTAGTGAACCTCCTTCCCAATAGTTATGAAGACTATAAAAGTAGTCGAGAACAAAATGCAAAAAGAACAGAATCATTGCTGATAATGCACATTTAAAACGCAGTGTATTGCAAATTTAATAGGCCTGCAATTTTGTACCAATGTATTAATTTTTAATAGCACGTCTGCTTTATTTGGGGAAAATATCTCAAAAAGTTTATACTTCTTTATTCTTTTCTATAAATATTTTTTTCGAAATAAAGCTATAATTCCAAAGAAAATAATAACAGACTTAGTGACAGAGGACAGAAAAAGTATAAAACAAACCATTTCACTTTTCATTTAAAAAAAAATCTTGATTTGTATCCCGTTCTCACTAAATTAAGGAAAATAATGCTCATTTTACAAAGAGAGTTCTTATTTTTTTAAAATCTAGAATTGTTGAATACACTTAAATATTAAAAAGAACTTTTGACAGAACATCAAGTAAAGAAATCTTTTGTTAATTTTTCCATTTTTAACAGATTGTAGAAACATTTTCTTAATGCCAGCTAAATATTCATAAATCCCCTTCCCCCAGATAAATTCCTAAAATAGACATTAAAATACTTTCAAAATGGAAAAATAATAATTCCACATTTTGATTTTTTTTTACTGCTATCTAATAAAGAGTAATTCAGAATTGAGAAAGTAATTCAAAAGCTCTTTGTGTGAAAATAATATTTCGTTGCGAATCAAAAATCGTTGGATTATTTAAGCTTCAAGTAGAATACCCTTTTGCAACTATGAAATAAAACACCAACTTAGAAATAAAGATTTTAATTTCAAGCATGTGTGTCTTGCACTTTCCAATTTTAAGTTTTAACGATTAACAATGATTTTAATATTTATAGTATTAAACAGTTTGTATTGGTTTTCGTTAGAAAATAATATGTGAAACTATATTTTCGTAAAACACAAATAAGGTAAGTCTTTTTTTCTAACTTCTACGTTTAAAAATACATTTCTGTTTAGTTTTTTATAGAAAAAGTCCAGAATATTTTCGATCTAAATTGGAAATAATAATCACCATAACTATAACAGCGATTTTACAAAGAAATAGAATAAAAAAAGGAATAATAATAATTTAAGTGTCTCTTGAACATTGAAAAAGTGTTGTAAATATTTAATTATAAGTAAAAATTTCATCAGTTTCTGAATTCGATACATCAGTATGGTCCAGAAATTTATATAAACTAACAATTGTAATGTTTATCTCAGATTAATAAAAGTTAGCATTTTTATTTATTTGTGTTTCTCATTTTCTTATTATAGAACTAGCTTCACAAACACGAATGTGTATAATTAAGCATAGTCATGTATACATACTACTTTATATGTCATACATAAATACAAATGCTTCACTGTTAAAGGCGCCATAATGCAATTTACGAAGTGCAGAAATATGAAATTTCTTTAAATGTAACATTTTTAATCACCTGAGTGTAAAAATATTTTTTTCGTATACTTTTTTTTCTATCACAAATAAGATCTCCAACATATAACACTTTAGAATGAAGCAGCATTTTATGTTATCAAGTTTCAAAAAATTCAAGGGCAAAAAAAGGAAAAGTATATTAATCAGATATGAAATTACACACACAAAAAACGCTTTACAATAAACTGGCAATTCATGCATAATAATGAATAAGTATACTATAATGAAACTATAGAATACTTAAAAAGACAGTTCTAATTCCTACTCTGAAGCACGTTTTTAAATGTGTGCGCGTGCTACGCAAACTTTATTTACTTCAGGTGAGCTTTTTTGAGCAAAACTCACAGCAAAATTATAAGTGCATCAAGCAAAATAAAATTTGAATGCATTCTGTTTTGCCATCGACAATCAGACCGTATAAGTCTAGTATCAAAATTTAAATACGTTATTAAAAAAAAAGAAGTGTACATTCATTTTTTTTAAAATATGCAGTAGTTTGTTTATATTTTACTTAGAGCCATCAGTTGAAAATGATTGTGGAAAAACCACCAGCGTTGCGATAAGATTTAGTTAAATTCATGTTTTCAAAAAGCAGGATTATATTCACACAAAAAAGAAATATTTGTTATAAAAAAGCTGTTTTGACTAATTTAAAAATATTTTGAAATTCTCAACGTTGTTACAAGAATACACGAGAACAATTACATTCCAAATAACGTTTGTTTTTAATATGAGTAAAAATAATTTAATAAATATGAAATATATATCTCCAATACTTATAAAATTAAAATATTTTTATATTTCCTAAAATAATTGTTTAAATTTTAACAAAATACGGCATCTTATACTGTTTATATCAGAGGTTCCTCATTTTTTTTGTCTCATAGACCCCTTACCCTGTTTTTTGGTTTATGGTAAGCCCCTGCTTACTTAATATTGAATTGTTTGCAAATTTATCAACTTAAATGTGTTTATGACAGATGGTACAAAGCTACTTACTTTAAAAGTTTCAAATTTCTAGCTGTAGTGAAGTATTGATTTTAAAACTTAAGAAACACACATTTTAATTAATTTGAAATTTATCTGATACATAAAATAACTTATTAACAAACAAATGTTTGTAATGATAGGGGGGAATCTGGTGCTTTAATAACAAATTTTCTACATTTGTCATCAATCTTGTCAATTTTAATCCTAAATTTCCTTGGTTAGCAGTGTCCAGTCGACAACCGCTCTGAAATTCTCAATTAGGAAAAGCAATTAAAACTTTCACGGTAATTTCATATTCGAGATGAATACAGGTATGCGGATTCATCTTTAAAGTCGGAATAGCTTACATCCGATTCTAAACTATACTTTACGATCTCCGTTACTGCCTATTTCGATCAGTTCCTCTTGTAATATGAGATTTGTTTCCAATGTGACCCTATCAATTCATTGCCTTCTGTGGTAATTACATAGTAAATTTATTTTCAAAGTTAGTTTCAAAATCTAAAAAAAAGGGATTTTAAATGTTGAATGTAGGTTAAAACGTCCTTTTCCTGGCAGATTGTGGCCAAGTGAGAAACGAGGAAAATTCGCGACGTCCAATATTATACTCCTTTAGCTTAATTCTGGCAAGAAACACTAAAATGATGATCCTTGTTTTTTTTTAAAAAATTATGCGGTCACCCCTTATAACTACAAATTAACCTCAGTTTACTAAATAGGTAAAAATTGGTTTCCATTTGATTAAATTTTCTTTTAAAATTAAAATCACAATCTGGTTTAATGAGAACCACTATCGTAGACCCCTATTTACTTCTCATCGACCCCCCAAATTATTCTTTTTTTGCTGTCGTGGACCCCTTGCAGGTCTTCATAAACCCCTAGGGGTCTATATAGTTCACTTTGGGAATCACTGGTTAATAGTTTAAATAAGTAGTGAAATACTGTAGTAAAATGAAGGTATTGATTTACAATCTTATAGTGTTAACAATAAGTTTATAAGAATTTTTGTATTTGAAATGTGTTGAAATATCTTAACTAAGTATTTTGAGGCTAAGAAACTCCGCTCGTAAAGGTGATGTTAAGTAAATACTTTCACTACTTTATCATCTTGGTATTTTTACTTTGAATTCACATAGTACAACATTCAGTTAATTTGTAAGACAAATTATCAAAACAAGTGTACTTTAATTTTGTTGAGAATAATATGATTTACTGAAATAATATGTATTTTTGAATTAAGAGAATTTTGTAACCAAATTAGATATACTGAAAACATATTAAGAAAGCTCTTATAAAACAAAAGAGATGTGTATTTTTAACAATTAAATAATCCAATTTTCTTAAAAAAATATAAAAATAATATTTACCATCTATTTTTGGCAGATAAATCGCAGATATAGATTGAACTATGGTAAGCTCTTAAATTTTTTTAGATATTTCTGAAAGGCTCAACACATTCATGTTATGTAATAAAATACTGGACAAAAAAGATCAACAAGGTTGTATTTTTTTAATGACTACCCTAAAGTTTTGTTTTAATTTGAAATATAAAAGCTTAGGTTTTGTAATCTTGTCTCGCTTTAATTTATCTTATAAAATCGGGAAAAAATATATTTCATATCGATATGCAAATCGATGATTTATTTTTGATTATTCGTGACACACTTGAAAGAATTAAAATATATTAAACTAAATGCATCTGTGGATTTGTTTATTTTTTGATCTGATATAGCTACCACAAATTCTAGAAGAGTATTTATAAAATAATCTTATTTTGATGTAAAATACGTATTAAGAAGAGGAAAAATTTGAGGTTTTAGAACAAATTAATGTATTCATGTACTAATGTAACAACACAAAATAGACAAGAACCATAAAAATACTTATCAAAATTATAAAAGGATATTATAATATTTACTATTTTTTGAAAGTGAAGATACCAGATTGATATCAAAAGATCCGATAGTGAAATTTTAAAAAATATCAAATTATATAATTTCTATTTTTAAAAAACAACGGGTAAAATATTCTCGAACATTAATTTTCATTCGATGCTGATTATTGTCGCAATTAAAATTCTGAAAACAAATCCACGTCACCGAAACAACTTCGAACTCAACCAAAATAAACACGAAACGGCACAAAACGCCCTCTTTGGGGGGGCAATCGAGATCAAAATAAAAACCCCTCTTCAGGTCCACTTACCTGTTCCAACGACTCCACGAGCGCATCTGTCGCCTTATGTCCTCGCCGTAAAAAGTTTCCAAACCAGGAAGAGAAGAGTTTTCGAACGTGACCGCGGTGATGTCTAGTGTTCGACTGTTGATTCGCGGGTTTTTGCTCCACCGATGGAAGAGTCAACGACCTTGGCAGACGATATTCAGGGTCACTGGGGCACGCCCTCCCGTTCGGAATGCGCCTCCAGCACCGCTACGACCGATCGACCACTTTCGGATTTGTTCTGAAATAGAATTTTTTTTCCCTCTTGATTATTGCTAATCAGAAGGGCAATCAGAATTCAGAGCTTGCTGCCAGGCGATTTTGCCATTTTCTTCAGAACGTTTCATTGGAATATGATTATCTCTATTGAACTCGCTCTTTTGTTGAAGTGTTCGAACCTCAGCTACTGGATTCCTCGATGATTTAGGTATTTTGCCTATTATAAACTTAAACATGATACTGAGGATTACAGGATTAACGTGTTTCTCGTCAGATGGACATGGCAGATGCTCATATATTTGTATAGAAGAGTGAGTGAATTTGCATAAAAGATGCGAGTTTCTAGAATTCGACTATCTTGGGCTATTTTATCGTTTGCAGATAGTTTACTAATCCGTTCGATTCGCTCATTTAACGAAGGCGTAGTAAACGGCAGGGCCGCTTTTCCGCTTAAGCACTCTAGACACATGCCTAGAGGGCCAAAAGCCTTGGGCTTAAAAAATTGAAGGGCGAAAAAAGAGAATAAATAAAAATAACAGTGTGCGTTGTTGTTGCTAATGCCACCTGTCTTACGTAGTCAGATCGAAGCCCACGAAATTCATCATGGCATCGAGCTATATTGTACGCCTGTCGTTAGCCGTAGCTTTGAGCACCATGCTGGTGACAGTACGATTTGGCTCGATTCCACTCCAATTTTGAGGGAGAACACCCTGGGAGTGGTCAGGGGTTTCCCACCTCTCTTCCCCTTCCACCAACCACACGAGAGGACTTGAGGCTCTTCGGCTATTAAGAGTATCCCCATGCCGCGAAGGCACTATACATTTACAAACATCCATGTCTTCTCCGGGATTCGAACCCAAGACCTACGGCACAGCAGGCAGCGTCGCTAACCACTATTCCGGATGGGCGACAGTGTACGTACCAACGCCTAGTGAGTAATGAAAGAATCATTTCTGCTTTTAAGAGAATAAAGACTGGAATTAGATCTCTTTTGGAAAATGAAAAGTTGGATGCTACTGAGCACTCAAAACTATATTGCCATGAAAATTGAATACAATGATGCAATAAATGATTTTGCAACGATCAAAGCTCAAGAAAACCTTTGTTGTGCCAGAACAATGACAGTAACTCTACAAAGAACAAGGATGTGAAAAAGTAAATGATAGTAAAGCGAGATGATAATTAACAAGTTGAAAACAGTTCATACAATAATGCATACTTTATACTGTAATTTCAAACGTTTTCATTAATTTAATGTACTAATTTTAAAAAAGGGTGGGTAACTGATCCGTGATGGTAAGAAATGGACATGAGTGGCCAAACCATGCTATTATCTTTTCCTTACAGTTGCCAGTCCAGGACATGGCGGGTCCATAGGTGGTGGATAACGGAAACTCTCCAAACAGCAAAAACGAAGAAAGGGAGGAGAGTAAGTGAGTTAAGGAAAAATCCCTCCCGAACAAAAACTAGCAAGATAAGAACTGAAGGAGGGGATGCTCTGAAAACAGTGGGGGAAGCTCGTAAAACAATTTGAAGTGCCTAAGGCACTGGGGAGGTTAAAAGAGGCCCTTGTTCGATTGGCTTATTTACCAAAGATATAGTAAATGGAGCTCATGCACTTTCCAAAATTTTTGATGGCGTAAAAACATTATGAAGAAATTTGACTACTGACTCGTTGTTCCTCTCATTGGTCAATAAGAAATACAGCATCATAAATTATAATCTATTTATAACAATGTTGTAGTATGATCCTTTGACAGTTGAAAATTTGTACAAGATTATTTTTACTACGTTATTTCTAGATTACTTTTAGTTTTATGGGGTTTTTTTATTAGATTTTAAGTAGACAATATGTGTACCGAATATTTCAGCGCATGAGGCACACTTTTAACACAAAATATTTGATTGTCTGTGTAGTGTTTCCTCCCCTCACCAGGAAGCGCACTGCGTGCTCCCCTACCGTAAGAATGTGTTGTTTTTTTTTAAAGAGATAGCTTCTCGGCACCGGCGCGTTAGGGCGGTGGCGACAATAGAGAAATTGCCCGCGTGGGTCGTTACAATTTCCATTTAATATTTCTTTTATATGTTTACTGTAAATAAAAGTGCTATCCTCAAAGAAGACGTCTGTTGGATGAAACCTCAACAATATCATACCCAACACAACACGACATCACAGTCAGTTTGCTTCAAGGATTGCATTTTGGCAGCTAAGACACGGCAAGTCCCCAAGAGTGGGAGCCATTTCATTTGTAGCACCGTCTCATGGCTGCTCTCGCTACAAGATTTTGACGTTCGAATTTTATTTAATTCAAACTCTCTTTGGATGCTGAATATTACCGTGATTTAATTTCGCCGAGAGTAGCAGAGCCAAACGGATACTTAAGGGATCTTTTATATGTTACATAATCATAAGACATGCTTGCCTATGATTTTCGCATCCAGAAAACCTATCGAACCCGCAACCTTAGGCTTACGAGGCGGCCCGCTGCCTGAGAGCCACCATGTCAATTTTACACAAAATATAAGATCGAAAGATACGGAAACGCGTTATACACCAGATACAAAAATGATTGCCTTAAAAATAAGAAGATGAGCATAAAAAAATTGATTTCTGCAAATATCTAAACACTGTATATATAAGGAAAATGATGTCCAGTATGAACTTTCATTATATATATTGGAAAACATGAAAAAATCCTTATATTTGCCATCTATTATGTTTTCAGGCACATCATCGAATTCTGTTTCATCTTCATAGTAACTACTACTTTAATCCATAAACAAATAATCATGTTCTGTTACATCTAAAATGTTAAATATACTACAAATTGATATGACTTTTGAATTATGTCAGGTTTAATTTCACATTCTATGATTTTATTATCCACTCACACATTGTTTCTAGACTTATTTGATTCATTCGGACTTCTTTTGTAAATAAGTTTATTGCCATTCAGTTTAGTTCAATATTTATATATTGGCTGACAAATAAACCTGGGAAATACAGAGTACTTAAACTATTTTTATTTATTTTGACTTTGCAATTTTTTTGCTTAATCCTTCTTTCCTTACAGTTGCAATTTAATTTGCAATTCACTTTAAATTGTTCAAAATAGTAATTCGAGAGAGAGATTGTTGTATTTTTCATCCATATATTCAAAGAATGGGAATACCTACTATATGTATGTATTCATTAACATATCCCTTTGGCATCTAAGAATTTAAATAGAATTATTTTTATTTTTTGATTTTATCTATTTATTTATTTTTGTTGTTGTTGTTGTTGTTGTGAGATATTTTTTCGTTATGAATTTCTGAAAACAGAATATTTCGGATGTGCTTACGGAAAAGGGAAAATTTCCTAAAAACGGGATGGGGTCCCGTTCAAAGTTTGACTTATGATCACATTACATTTGAAACTATGAATAACTAAACTTTTTGCGTGTATACTTTCTGTGCAAGCAGTTGAATTCCCTCAAGCGATTTTAAAAAATCAAATTCAAATTACACTGCTTTAAATTTATCATAACTATTCTTATAACCATTTAAAAACAACTTCTGCATTATTATGAATAATTATAGCAAAAAAAAAAATTTAATAACTGTAAAGGAGTGTTTAAAATAAAATCTGCTTTTGTATCTGAAGGATTCAAAAAAATTATATAAAAACTTCAATGCTTGTAAATCTAAGTTTTCTTAATGGACTAAATTCACGACGGTCACATGATAATATAAACACGTGTTCTATACATTGAATTCAAAACGGACAATAAACTATATAGCTAGTAATTTTTATTCTATTTGTACAACTTAGGTAAAATTTCAAATTGCATTTTTGGGTAAAGATGCTGAAGAGTTATAAAAAGAAATTTCTGCAAAAATATTTTAAAATTAAAGAAAAAAGAAGTCTTGTTTTATACATGTACTTTTAAATAAAGTGACAAATATTAATCTTTTTTTAAAAAGTTTCTGTAAAAAGCGTAATTTGGCAACAACGAAATGCATGAACTGATTTACTGAAAATAAATAATTGCATTTATTGTGACTATGACGTCACATGAATTTAGTTCATTGATTGTGGGATTAAATGAATCATTTTTCTATATTTTCATCAAAACTTGGCCTAATTTATTTTGAGCGTTGTACATAAGAATTAATTGACCAGTGAATCTCACGCGCAACGAAGTAAAAAAATAAAACATAGCGAAAGTCAGAACTTTGAACAAATTTGGGATGAATTTTGAAAGTGTGTCACACTGAAGCAAGTATAAACCGTATTATTAAGTTTAAGGTTTAATGTAAATTTTAAATATTTACGTAATTTCAAATGAATATTCAATTAAAAGAAACCACCTAAAAAAACGAAATTAAAATTAAAACCATTAATCTATGTACAACCTCCCTGATTCCGTCTCCTTTTAAAACCAAAACGTTTTTAAATTCGATTTCTGTGGAGTTTTTTTTCGAAAGATAAGCAAAAAAAGTCAATAATATTTGCATCTAAATTAAACATTTCTTTGTTTATTTAGAAGTTCTTTTTTTTTTCAATTTCGATTGCCTCTATTTCTCTATATAGTTCATTTTTAACACATAGTTTTACTCAATTAAACTAACAATATTTAATGACTTAAAATATCATCCCTTTACGCTGTTTAATATGTTATTTCTTAAATGAAATATAACGTCCCAGAACAGTGGTTCTAAACTGTAGTCAGTGGCTCCCGGGGATCCCCGGCGCCTTTCTACAGAGTCCGCGAAAAGGTCTCTCATTAAGGCCATGTAAATATTTCCTTTTTTTACAGACTCTGAAAGGCCTCTTGGAAAAATTCAAAGATCTTCAATCTTGAACTATATTACTAAATCCCCCCCCCAATGAAAAAACTATACTAGAACATGTGTTTCGATCAAGAATATTAATTCAGCTTTTTTTACTGTTTGCAACTACATACCCATTACTAAAACGTAATATTTTCAAAAAATAGTAGAAAAATGTCCAAAGATTAAGAGCTGAATTCATATAACCCACTAATACGATAACGATTATTTCCATCAAAGTTTTAGGGGTCAGCGTTGTCAGGTTAACACATAAAGGGGGCCGCGGTGATAGAATGTAATAACCGCTTTCTAGAATATTGGGAATAGGTTGGCAAATTCAGTGGCGTAACGGAGAATATTAGGGCCCCCTGCAAACTCAGGTTTTGGGCCCAAGCCCAAATACGTACTTAGCGTCAATTAAGCTTTGGACCCTTAGGCTCCCTGGGCCCCCCGCAATGCGGGGGTGTACATTACGCCACTGGGCAAATTAGTGAAGAGATTCTGGATTTCAGATTGATTCAATGAGGAACTTCTCTGAATAGTTTAGATATTCTTACTCGCGAGTTAGCAAGTAAGGAAAAATAATCTCTGTGTAATTACTAAAGGCATCTAGAAAAATTCAATATCATTTTCATAACTTAAAATATGCCTAATAATGAAAATTTAATTTTAGTCATACTTTAGAATCAGCTGGTAGTGACTGGCTCTCTTGAATATGGAGAAAAGAATTCTAGCCTGTGCCCGAAGCTGTGCAAAATGGTTTCAATCTAGGATCACTTTTGTAGGAGAAATTGAGGTCGAATCCTTTTTAAACCATCTTAAGGGGTACGATTTAAGCAAAATATTTTAATTTAAGGATTTTCAAAATTTTTTGGTTGCCTCCTGTGTGTGTATACAATGTAAAACAGATTTTGTGCTCAAAATTTCATAAAAAAGCTAGCCATTTAATTTTTTAGGGAAAAAATTTAAAATTTGTGAAGTGGATTTTAAAATGCTACTCCTCCTACAAAAGTTTACATACACGCATGAAATGTGATTTACAAGTACGTCAAACTATGCATAACAAAAGTTGATATGGATTTTTGTGATAACATTATTGGTATTCATACAATACTTCTTTTTATGGATGCTAATTGAAAATTCCTTAAAAAATGTATAAATTCTGAATTCAATTATTTTTAAAAAAATAAGTGTTTCTTTGATTCAAAAATGCATAGCAACTTTTGTTACTTGTACTCTTAGAAAATAGGTAAAAAAATTCAAACATTAGGCACAATAGAAAAAAAAAACTTAGCATTTTAAATGAAGACAAACTAGTTATATTTTATCTTTCCGAGATAAGTAAGTTTAAAGTTTTGATTCGCCATAGGGATGTGAATAAAAACGAACGCAAAAGCCATTATAATTCTGTGTTTTTTATTTTTAGAGCTTTCAAATTTTGTCAGGTTATAAAAAAGTACATAAAAAATAATGTAAACTAAAAAAAATTAAATTTTGACTGATTTTTGTCAATTGAATCGTACTGTGTCCCCTTAATATATAAATGGAATAAACGTGAAAAATTTAAGGCAGAAAATATATTGAAATCTAATGAACAGAGTGGAAAAAGGCATGAGTTTTTTTAAAGGGTTTTTTTTTATTAATATTTATTGATGGACTAAAACAGGTGTCTGCAACCTATGGCACGCATGCCACATTTAGCATGCGGTACAATTTTTAGTGGCATTCTTTTCTACTCTACAAATTTATCAATTTTTTGAGAGGGTGGAAACTGATAATTTTAAAATAGAGTTGTGGGTTAACATCTTAAGTTTTACGGGAAGTAACAGTACAGAATTACGAAAAACATCTGAAAGATAACAAACGATAAATCGACGCAGCAATTTTTTAAATTATTGAATGCCATTGATGGAGAGATTTAATTGTTCGAAGAAAATTGCATGTACACTACTTTCCGCTTTTGGTTCTACATATCTATATGAACAAATCTTTTCTCATATGAAAAGTATTTCGAGTCCACAAAGAAGTTGTTTAACAACTGAATGTTCAGAATTGTATCAAATAGAAAGTCACAAGTGATACTCCTGATATTGAGTTATGAAATAGAGTGATGCAGCGACAAGGTTCACATTAAAACATTTTTTTTTGTTTAATTATATTGAAGGAATAATTTTTGTACTATATATTGTTTATTTACTATTTTAATAAATAAGTTTATAAAAGATGCATGTGAACAATTTAATTTTTTTATTTATATTGAAGCAGTAGTTACCTTTTATGTTGTTTATTTTTATGTTAATAAATATCTTTATGTAAATAAGGCAAAAATAATTTACAATAGAACTCAAAATCTTTAGTTTTGACCTCTATTCGTGACCTAGCATTATTGTGGGAATAGAATTGTTTCAAATATTTCCAACAGTGTGGTACTCTGAATCATATTCGTAGATAGGTTTGGCACACCACAGTTACAAGGAGGCCGATTCCCAGACTAAAAAGTGAATAATTTTTTTTAATCCACATTCTGAAAGGTCAAAATAAGAAGCACAAAAGTGTGACGCTGACAAAAATTTTTTAATTATATTGGAATTTTTTTTTTATAATCACATTTATATTATATATATTTTTTAATTTTTAGTAAATGTTTAGATTTTTTTCCTATCTTATGTTATGAATCGTTCTTCATCGTATTATTTTCAGCGTGTCTCGCTTTTATGATTTTATTTATTTATTTTTTTATTAAAAAGTTTATTTTCTACTTTCAAGTGATACTTTCCAGTGTACTTCTACTTTTTAATTCTTATAATTTTAATACAATTTAAATTATCCTTCGAAAAACACAACATTTAAAAAAAAAAGTGCCATTCTTAATTCGTCTTTTGCATCAAATTCATAATTTATAAGCTTCTTTTTACTCAATAAACTTTTAAACTCAATTTACTCCGTTCATTTCCGGATAATTTCCACCTTCTCAACAAAAATGTTTCTGCATGACTTACGATTCCAATTGTATCGATTTTTTAAAACCGATAACTTTTTTGTCGTGTTCTTCATCTGAATATTTTATTTTAATATTTATGCTTCAAACATTTTTTCATTAGTTTATTAAAAATTTTGCTAGTTTTTCAATCGATTTTTATGCTCTTTGTTTTTACAAAGACATTAATACATTGAACTTTATATATTCCGTATTCATGATTTTGACTTGCTGATTGACACATTCTACTTCGTTGAACTATAGTTGCGCATTTATTATTTTAACATGAAAAAACTTTAAGAGATTCTTTACTATTTTTTTCATTTTTAATTGAATTAATCAAGTTAAATGTTTTACAACAAAATTTGAAATAAAATCGAAAATTTAGCATAAGACTTAAAACAAATCTATAAAAATCATTATCTTTGCAATACTGAAGAGGCAAGATTAACCTCTTAAGCGGTCAATTTTTTTCCCAAAATGTTCCAAAAAAGACACATTTTATTTATTGCATATAACTAAGCATAATACTTAACTGAATGCAAAAGATGGAAGAATTTTATTTTAATGTTTAATTTTAAAGTTTTCACGTAAGTTTTATTTTATGATTGTGGAACAGAAAAATCCCTAAATGTTTGCTTTTCATAAGTACCCTCCGCATGCTATGAAAGATGTTTCAAACATCGGAAAAGAATTTCAGCCATACTTACAAAAATATTTCATGTTCGTACCTCTTTTTCAAATGATTTTGTGTGTGTGTACATATATTCCCACACAATTGGAAGCATGGTGTAATACTAAGTCTTACATTGCAATGGGGACGGGAATAATATCAGTTTTTTTGGATTATATTTCCATTTTCATTTCTTCTCAAGCAACAACATTGCCTTTGACAATCCCTGTTATTTATCGAATATTTTCAAGAATTTAAATGTCTGCCTTCCATAAAAAATTCCTGCCACACAAAGAAAATGTAGGATGAGAAGTACCATGGACGCATCTTTTACACACCCTAGCACAAAAATTTCCCTCTAAGAATTAAAAATAGGCGCCAATCAAAGATAGAAAGAATCCAATATTAGTACCGGTACAGCGTACGGGCAACCTAGTTGTAGTCAGCTTTCGGTAGTCTTCTATACATGGTACGGGCAAACTAGTTAAGAGGTTAAGAAGAGAAATTTTACTATGCCATCGTGAAAAAGATAATTTACTATTAACTGACTGACAATTGTATAATTAATCTAAGGATTGTGTTTCAAGTGCATGTATGGATTTTTTTTAACATTATTGCTTTATCATATACTGACAGACCCCGATTCAACGAAACCCTAATTAACGAGTTTTTTTCTTTTTCCCGATTAAAATGAAGGTAAAAACCCCTATTTAATGAATAATAAATCCTGAATTAACGAATTATTTCAACATTCGAACAAAAAATTTTATTAGTTTCTGTTAGAGAAAATTTAACTTTTTAGCGCGTTTTTCACGTAGTGGAACAAAAGGGCTATTAGGACGCAAATTTCGTCTTCGTCTTCGTTCCATATTTTGTCGTACCTTTTTCTCAGCCAATAAGCAACCAATTGACCTCGGGTTTTCGGCATTGGGTCGCATTTGTGCCCTAGATGAGCCGAATCCTATTTAAATTTTCCCATAGTTTTCCCGAATTTTCCTACAAATTTTCCTGAATTTCGCTAGTTTATAACAAAATTTTCTCAAATTTTACCTAGTAAATTTATTGTTTGCAAAAAGTTTTTTTTAAAGAATCTACCTGCATTTTGGAGGAAATCTTCACAAGCTCATTAGCTGCATTGTTCTAAAATACAACATGTGAAAAACGCGCTAAAATTACTTGGCCATGCCAATTATTGATATCTTGTTTCAATTAACATACTTTATGTCCTGAGAAGAAAAGAAGATTTTTTTTGTAAGAAGCCAATTTTTACGGTAAAGGATTCAGAGCGTTATTATACAATATAGATGCAGATGAATCATGAGTGTAACCTATCGTGTGAGCCTTGAGTAAGACAGGAAACTCCTTTCTTAGGACTGATTATCTGTACAACTGAAATTCAAGAAATTGTTGATTTGTCGAACAATTTCTTGAGCAACGATTCTGATGCAGAATATGATAATGAAACTCTTATCGAAACTGGTACATTTTCTAATTCTATACATTGTTTGGAAACTGTAAAAATATACCACATGCAGCAAGATGTAAATGACGCAGTATATATATATATATATATATATATATATATATATTTTCTTCTCTGGATTAAGTCAAAAAAATAACTTTTTCGAGAGTCATGAGTCAAAAAGATTTTCAAACATCTATTAGTCATTATTTTAAAATTTCCAATTAACTGGTGCGTAATAATTCATTTTTAGTATTATTAGCTGTTGAATAAAAAGCGTGTAATTTCTAACTATAGATATTTTTTGTGTAGTTGCTTATTATAGAATTTCCAAAAGGTATGTGTACAGAAGTTGTATTTTGTTTAGACCCGGATATAACGAATGACTCCCATTTAACGAACAAAATTTTCAATCCCGAGGTCTGACTGTAATTCGAAAGAACTACAACCAATTCTTTGGGAATCGATTAAAACATATCAATCTTTAAAAAAATGTAGAATGAAATTTCAATTTACTCATTCGATATTTTCTCCGCCGAATTCTGATATCTGCAATGAAACACATTTTACAGGGGAAGATGAGGAAGTGGGTCAGTAAACGTGGGTGCGGGTTCTATGGTATGTTTTCTAAAAGCACATATTTATATACTAGCTGTTACCCGCCCGCTTCGCTGGGAATTTCATGATGTTTTATAAATTTTTAATGCTTATATATATGTATAAATTATTGATATCTAAGTCTTGCATTAAGAATTCGATTGTACTGAAAAATATACTTATACCTGTAACTGTCACCTGTTGATAAAAAAAAGGGGGCAGAACTCATCTAATTTGTGTTTTCTAAAAATCTCTAAAATTGAAGCATAGAATGATGTTTGCTCTTTCGTAACCCAAAAACCAAGTAGATTCCCGCAAAACCAATTTTCGGTGGATCTCTACTCCGTAAATTGAACATGCAAGCCAAATTTCAAGTCTAAATCTAACAGGAAAAAAAACAAAACTTTTACTATCAATATCTCAGTAATCCCATTGAGAGCCGTTTTCCAAAATAACCGCTCTTAGCGGATTTCAACTCAACAAAAGAAAAATGCAAACCAAATTTCATTATTATAGTCCTTGTAGCTCGAAAAAAGTAATTTTTTTGTCAATACGTCCCAGTAACCCCCTGCACCCCCCAGAACTTGATTTGATTAAAATACATTCTTAGTGGATGCCTATTCAACAAAAGAAACATGCTTAACAAATTTCAAGTATATGGGTCTAACAATTAAAAACACGAATTTTTTTCTGTAACTCCTTTTGACCCCTCGCAACCCTCCTTGGGGGTCAATTTTCGGTTTACTCTTTGTTAGAGGAACTCTATTCCATGAAAGGAACATACCTACCAATTTTCAAGCAGGATGATCAAATAGTTTAAAATGGAAATATTTATTAATTACGCCTCTTAATCTCCCGAAATTAAACTTAGTAGTTGATATTCGTGAAACCCATTTTGTAGCGGTTCTCTACTTTACGAAAGGAATCTGCTTATCAAATTTCAAGACTGTACGTCTAATAGTTTAAAAATGGGGATAATTATCTATAACGCCACTTGAGCCCCCGCAACGCCACTTCTGGGTCTGTTTTCACAAAACCAATTTTGTAGGGGAATTGCACACTATGAAAGAAATCTGCTTAGCAAAATTTGAAGACTGTGCGTCCAATAAATTAAAAAAAAATATATCAATAACGCCCCTTGAACCCCCGCAACGCGGCCTAGGGGTCGATTTTCACAAAACACATTTTTTAGTGTATCTCTATCCTATGAGAGGAATCTGCTTACCAAATTTCAAACTGTGCGTCTAATAGTTTAAAAATGGAAATAATTATTTATATCTGCCCTTAACATCCCTTAACACCCCTTGAGGGTCAATATTTCCCAAACCTGTTTTGTAGCGGATATTTACTCCATGAAAGAAACATTCCTACCAATTTTCAAGCAGGGAGGTGAAGTAGTTTAAAAACGAAAATATTTATCTAGTACGCCACTAAATCCCCCGCAACGCCATTTAGAGGTTTGTTTTCACAAAACCTTCTTATAGCTGATCTCTACTCTATAAAATAAATCTACTTATCAAATATAAAGACTGTGCGTCTAATAGTTTAAAAATGAAAATAATTATCTATAACGCCCCTTAAGTCCCGCAACGCCACTTGAGGGCAATTTTCACGAAACTCATTTTGACGCGTATCTCTACCCTATGAGAGGAATCTATTTACTAAGTTTCAAGACTGTACGTCTAATAACTTAAAAATCGGAATTTCTGACGACCCTTAAACCCCCGCCCCCGCAAACAATTGCTGCTAATTTGAAATTACAAACAGACACTTCAATTTATTTATTTGTATAGATATAGATTGGGATTATAATAACTATTGTTTAAATGTGACTAAAAATGTAAATAAAAAAAAAGAAAAGATTAAAACTAACCGTAAAACTTATCAATTTTTTGTTTCTTGCATTGCTTTTTGCTTATGAAACCTTGATTTATTATTTTTAAAAGTGCATCCGAAACAGCCGATGCTCTACTTAACTAAACAGTGAGATTCTCCTTTCATAAAAAAAAAAAAAAAATTATGGCACGTGTCAGCGTATTATCATGTGCGCGTAACACTATTATGTCTCATGAACAGCATCGGTCGCCAGTAACCGAAACAACGACTTCATTAGCTCAGCTTGGCGTTCAATTTGGCGTTCATCTTGGCATTCAGTTTCACGTTCACCCGTATAGTTTCCGTTCCCGTAAGAATACGGGAATAAAATATAGCCTATGTTACTCCCCGTTAATGTAGCTTTCCATTAGTGAAAGAATTTTTAAAATCGCACCAGCCGTTTCTGAGATTAGCCGGAACAAACAGACAGATAGACAGACAGACAAAAATTTTAAAAATTGGTTTTTTGTTATGAGTACCGTATATACTTTTAGTGCATTACGTAAAAAGCTGCTAATTTGAAATTACAAACAGACACTTCAATTTTATTTATTTGTATAGATTATTGCTATTTTTTCTTTAAAACAGAATTTTCAGAGTTACAATATATCTGTCTCTCATTACATAAATGAACTCTCAAGCGAAAATGGAGCTCTTAAAACTATTGTGACCGCGTGACACAAAAGTGAAGTTTATATCTTCGAATCTTTCCACTTGCGATTCTTTACTTTCCTCAACTCAATAAGTTTTCGATAATGATAATCCAGTTTATTTTTATGACTAGTAGGGCACATTTTCTTTAATTAAATATTTATTTATGGAATTTTAATAATAGTTAACTTCCAATCTGGAAAGAAAGAATGAATTGTGCTAACTCAACAAAAATTCCCTTATATCAGTAAAACCTCAAAAACATTTTTTGAAAAATTGGCAACGAAACAGTTATTAGAACCAATCTCTCTATCTAACAGCGTGATGAAAATTTTTTTTTCTATTATTATAACTGAAAATTATAGTTTAAAAAATTCAAAAAGTCAGCATCCTCATTTTCCTTTTCCAAATCAACTTTTTGTTTTAAAGGCTAAAATGTGTTATTGTTCTTGTTATTGTTATTGTTAACGCCCCGCCTTTCTTTGATGATGTCATCGATAGGTGGCGCGCCTGTTCCCTTATATAGGCATGTTTTGTAAATAAAATTGAGAGTGTGTGTTTTACAGTCTACGTGCTTGTGTTGTGAATTTCTGTGTTTGGTGCCGTGCGTAGATATATGGTCCGACCGATTGGAGAGAAAGGTCGGTGACCTGTGGATTTAAGTGAGCTGAATTCGAATATGAAAGATTTGAGGTATGTGAGAATTGCGTTTATTAGTGTGGGCGGATTCATGTTTGTTAATTATTCGTATTGTGTTGTCGCAGGTTTTACTTGTCATTAATTGGTTTATGTGTAGAGTTTTAGTGTGAGTTTGTTGTTATTAATATTGCAGTGTATTGTGTTGTCTGCCTTTGAATTATTCCTTGTTTAATGGTTGCGTTTGTCAGTGATTTTGGTTTAATTGGGTTCGAAATTTGAATGTGAAGTTGGGTTTTCTGTTTAGCTGTTTTGTGTAGTTTGATTTTTGTGAATAGAAATGGCTTTTAAATTAAAATATAAGAAGACTGAGCTCATAAAGTTGGCGGAGGAAATGGGTCTGGAGATTCCTGTTGAGGCTAAGGTGATTCAACTGAAAAACCTAATTGAATCAAGTAATTTGTATAGGGACGATATTGACTTTGTACGTGAACTCATGTCAAATATTCAAGAAGAAAAGAGGGATGAAATAGAATTGCAGAAATTAAAATTATCCCAATTTGAAAAAGAGCTTGAGCTTATAAATGCAAAGAAGGATTTAGCAGATATATCCCAAATTTCTGAAACAAAAGAATCGAGTTCTCTAACCGATAACTTAGAATGTCTAATTCGAAGTGTGAAAGTTTTGACAATTCCTGCCCCCGTTAAATCGGAATCGTATATATAACTTGTTTTTTCATTCTTTGGAAAGGGCCTTCGAAAATAAATCTGTACCTAATGAATTTAAAGCCGAGATTCTGTTAAATATTCTAGGAGAAAAAGTAAATAACTTGCTTACTTATGTTGATCAGGAGGACTTGAGCGATTATAAAAAAATAAAAGAATTAGTATTAAGGGAATTTCAGCCTACACCACAAGAGTGTCTTAATAATTTTAAAAGAGCTCAAAAACAACAATCGGAAAATTATGTTCAATTTGCTTCTCGTTTGTATGCTTCCTTCGACTATTCCTGTCAATTGCGCAAAGTAACGGATTTTAAATCTCTGTGTGATCTTATAGTTTCGGATAGACTTTTTGAGACTCTAGATCATGAATTAAAAATGCATATTGGAATTAAACAGAGTGAAGACTTTTTCAAACCTAAGCAGCTTGGACGAGAGTGTGACATTTATTTATCATCTAGAGGTGGGAATTCGAATGAATTGGTAAATAGAAATGCCATGGGTGAATCAAAACGAGTGGTAGGAAATAAATGGCAAAGAACTCCAAATTGGAAAACAAATACAAATGTATCCAGGGTCTTCTTGTCGGAAACTAAAAATACAACTTGTGTTCTTTCTAAGCGATTATCACACTCCCTTTCTAAATGTCCACAATTTACGCGACTTTCAGTCTGGGAAAGAGCAGAGGTGATTAAGCGAAATAATCTTTGTTTTATGCCTCATAAATTGAGTGAATGTCGGTCAGTTAAAAATTGTTTTTGCTCGAAGCCTCATCATAGTTTGATTCACTTCCCGCGTGAAAACTCTAGATATCCCCCGTCTCAGTTGAAATTCGATGCACCTGGTTTTGTTCCAAAACAGAGCGAGGAAATTCCGGAAGCGGTTTCGCAATCCCAATTGGTAGCGACTAGCCTTGTGAAGGGAAAGGCAAAAAATGTTCTTTTAAGCACTATTCGTGCATTTGTTAAAAACAAATTCTCGCAATGGGTTCAGGTGAGATGTCTTCTCGATAGTGGTTCTCAATCTTGTTTGTGTACTAGATCGTGCGCAGAGAGGTTGCATCTTAATTTGGAGAAAATAAATACAGTGGTTTCATGCATTAATGATGCTAGTATGGTGGTGAAGAATTGTGTAAGGACTTCGGTGGCAAACAGAGATAAAAGCTTTGAGAAGGAGTTATTGATGCTGGTGGTCAATAAAATTGCCGATCTTATTCCAAATAAAGTGGTCAGTGTGGATGTTAATATTTCGGAGCATGTGTCTTTAGCTGATCCTGGGTTCAGTGTTCCTGACAAAATCGATATGTTGATTGGAGCAGAGGTCTTTTATGAGCTGTTGAAACCGGGAAAGATATATGTTGAAAACTCGCAATTGCTGTTGCAAAATACTGTCTTTGGTTACGTTGTTAGTGGGATTGTAGATCAGGTGGTGGAGGATCGTGTTCATTGTGGGTTGGTTCTAGATGATGACTTAAACAAAACGTTGAAACAATTTTGGGAAATCGAAAGCGTTGAAGTAGAGCTTAAGGAAAACACGGAGGCTTCTTTATGTGAGGAACATTTTGCGAATACCCATAAGAGAAATAGAGATGGTAGATATGTAGTATCAATGGCGTTGAGTAAGGATCCGTCGTGTTTAGGAAATTCCAAAGATAAAGCTGTAAGACAACTTAATTCGTTGTGGAAGCGTTTGTCTAGGGATTCGGAATATTTGTCTTTGTATGCGGATTTTTTGAGTGAGTATGAGGAGTTGGGTCATATGGAAAGGGTTGTTGAGTCAAAGGAACCGCCCATACAATACTATATACCCCATGGTATTTTTCGCCCTGATAAACTGACAACAAAACTGAGAGTTGTATTCAATGCTTCATCCCCTACTACAACAGGCCTAAGTCTAAATGATATACTAATGAAAGGAGACGTGGTGGAAGATGTCTTTGAGACTATTACTCGATTTCGGAGACACAGGTTTGCCTTCACTACAGATATACAAAAGATGTATAGGCAGATTCTTGTAGAAGCGAGTCAAAGAGACCTTCAGCGTATTCTGTGGAAGGTTGGACCTGAGGAAGAGATCGTAACTTATTGTTTGAAAACTGTAACTTATGGAATGTCCAACTCTCCTTTTCTTGCTATAAGGACCCTGCAGCAGTTGGCTCAAGAGGAAAAAACGAGATTTCCTTTAGCCTCAGAAGCATTGCTGAACGATACCTATATGGACGATATCGTTAGTGGAGCGCCTGATATAGAGACTGCCCGTCGGCTACAGTCAGAACTACAAGATGCCCTGCAATCTTGCGGAATGGTACTTCACAAGTGGTCTTCTAACTCTCCTGAGTTGTTGAATAGTTCATCGTCGTCTGACGTTGAGCACTCCTTCTCAGCTGAGTCCGACTTATCTGTGAAAACGTTAGGCATCAGTTGGAAGCAGTTACAAGATTGTTTTGTGTTTAAAGTCTCAATTTTGAGTAAATCATCGTTTACTAAGCGTGAAGTACTGAGTGTCATAGCGAGGCTTTATGACCCTCTGGGTTTCTTGGGTCCAGTGTTAACTAGAGCAAAGATCCTTTTACAGAGACTATGGCAGCAAAAACTGGATTGGGATGATGTGCTACCAGATCAAATTGCCAAAGAATGGAAGGAGTTTGTGACCAACTTTTAAGTGTATTGAAACGGTGAAAATAAATAAATTTATTCTAACCGATACATGGTTAAGAGTCGTCCTTCAGGGTTTTGCAGATTCGTCTGAAGTGGCTTACGGAGCTGTCGTTTACTTGCAGTGTTTTTATCAGACCGATCGTGCAAAGGTGACTATTCTGGCAAGCAAGTCGCGTGTTGCACCTATTCGCGTTATTTCAATAACTTGACTGGAACTCTGCCTGTGTTCTTCTCGCTCAGCTTGTGCAGAAAATACGTTCCTGTATAAAATTGGAGATTAGTGATATTGTGCTTCATACGGATTCAACGATTGCCTTAGCGTGGTTAAAGGCTCCTGTGAATCAACTCAAGACTTTTATAGCTAATAGAGTATCAAAGATTGACGGAAAAGTGTAATTGGATTTACGTACCATCGAATCTAAATCCTGCTGATCTTATTTCGCGTGGACTACAACCTAACGATCTTCCAGAATCAGAATTGTGGTGGAGAGGCCCACCGTTTCTTGAACAGGGTAAGTTATTCAGTGTACAGCCAAGCTCTGATCTGCTGAACGAGTTTAAGTACTCCAGTGAATTCAAGGACATGAAGTCTGAAGTTTCTGTATATAGTGTGAATGTGTTCGCAAATTGTAAACAGTCCTTTTTATCTGATATCTTGTGTATAAGTAATAATTATGTAAAAATTCTTCGCACTTTTAGCTATGTGTTAAGATTTCTAAATAATTTGAAACAATCTGTGATACTGTCTGGTTCTCTAAGTGCCTCGGAATTAGACCTGGCTGAAACTAAATTGATCCAAATGGCTCAAAGAGAGATTTTTTCAGCTGAGATTCGAAACCTCCATGACCATAAGATTATCTTGCCAAATAGTAAAATCAAAAATTTAAATCCTTTCCAAGACGGGGATGGCATATTGAGAGTAGGTGGACGCCTCGGAAATTCAGATTTGCCTTATGTTGCCAAATATCCAGCAATCTTGCCCAGTAATCATAAATTGACGAATATAATTATTATGTATTTCCATAAGAAAAATCTTCATCTTGGGGCATCCTCACTACTACACTGTGTAAGACAGAAGTACTGGCCCCTACATGGTAGGTCCTTGTGTAGGAAAATAATGCACGAGTGTGTCGTTTGTTTTAGAACCAAACCAATAGCTACAACTCAATTAATGGGTAATTTACCCCGAGAGAGTAGTTCCAGATTATCCCTTTAATTGCTCCGGTGTAGATTTTTGTGGCCCATTTATGATTAGATATCGCAATCAGAGAAAAGGCGTATTGCATAAAATGTATATTTGCATATTTGTATGTTTTGTCTCTAAATCAAGTCATATTGGAATTGTAACAGATCTCATATCTGACGCCTTTATTGCGACGTAAAAGCGATTCTTTAGCCGTAGAGGTAAATGTGCAAAGTTGTATTCCGATAATGGCTCAACCTTTGTGGGAGCAAATTAAGAAATTAAGAGACTTCTAACACTGGTTAAAACGCCTGATGAGAATCTTGCTGGTTTCTTATCGAGTGAGGGAATTGACTGGAAATTCAATCCTCCAAGAGCACCCTCCTTTGGTGGTTTGTGGGAGGCTGCCGTGAAATCGGTTAAATACCACCTTAAGAGAGTAGTGGGAAAGTCTAACTTAACCTATGAGGAATTCTTGACCGTGTGCATCCAAATACAGGGAATCTTGAATTCTAGACCTTTATGTCCCTTATCAACCAATATTGATGACTTAAATGCTTTAACACCTGCGCACTTTTTAATAGGTAGACCTATTAATTCAATCAGTGAGTCTAACTTAGTTGATCTAAATGAGAATATCCTAAAAAGATGGCAACGAGTTACGAGATTTGTGCAGCTTATTTGGAGTAAATGGCATCGAGGTTATTTGAACGAACTCCAACAACGCAATAAGTGGCAAATTTTAAAAGAAAACGTAAAGATAGGAGACATGGTAGTTCTTATTGAGGACAATATGCCTCCATTTAAATGGCCATTGGGTAGGATTTTGGAGCTTTATAAAGGTAGTGATAATTTAGTTCGAGTTGTGAAAGTGAAGACTGAAAAAGGAGAATATAAGCGAGCTATTTCTCGAGTGTGTTTACTACCTGTGCCAACTTAAGATTGTATATTTCATGAGTTTCTGTTAATTTATATTAGTAAAGATTTTAGTGAATGTATAGTTTTATGTGTGTAAATTATTATTAATCCATTTTTATAGTTCATTTATATGTATTGTGAAACTTGTTGCATGTAACCATGGCAACAGGGGGGAGAATGTTAACGCCCCGCCTTTCCTTGATGATGTCATCGATAGGTGGCGCGCCTGTTCCCTTATATAGGCATGTTTTGTAAATAAAATTGAGAGTGTGTGTTTTACAGTCTACGTGCTTGTATTGTGAATTTCTGTGTTTGGTGCATGCGTAAATAGTTATTGCTAAGAATAAAAAGTAATTTTGGAAAAAAATTTTAAAAAACGCCAAAAGAAGGGTTAGTTGATTGACTGTTTAATTACGTCGAACTTAAATCTATAGTTATATCACTCGTTCTCTTTGAAAGTCGTGTAAGTCCATTTGTGACAAAAAAGTTAGCTAATTCTAACATTGAATGTAACCTACTACAGTGAGCTTTTTATCTAAAAGTTCCCCAATAAATCTTGCAAAATTTTCATCATTTTGTCAATATAAATTTACGTAGTTAATGAAATTACGAATATAATTACTCTTTGATAGCTGTAAATATCTCCATATAACATAAAATGGACTTAACCACCTTTAAAAAAAACGACTCGTGTAGTAAATAGTCTCTCAAAGATAAGAAAGGTCCATCAAATTAACAGGCTGGTTCTTCCGGGTAAAATTGTAATTTATTATGGAACTCTTTATTTATTCTAACAAATGTAATTAACAAAAACAATAAACACAGTCAAAATCCAAAAGTTCCTTGGTCAATGAAACGTACAGTTGATATCAAGCTTCGACTCCCATGTAGCTTCTCTGCATCAACCATACATAGGTTGGAAGGACTGTTGAACAGGCTTCTTGAATTTCCTCGAGAAAAAATCTTCCTAGATTTCTCTTGAATTTTCCAGTAGAATCTATATTTGGCACCGAATTTGATAAATTGGTAACTTTTGTTGATCAGATTTGTCACCAAGGTCATTCCAGTACATTCTCTAATCTTGAAAAATAATCTCCATAGTCCAACAAACGACTTTCCAGCCATAGTAACATGTTAGCTGAGAATAAGGAGAGTACAAAATTTCTACAATATAATAGTTTTGTGTGATACAAATAGATAAATTTCCCTGCGTAAGAGAAACATTCTACCTTTTTCGATCTAATTTAAAAAATTGATTTGATTAAGACAAAACAAACAGAACATCTGAGGGAAAAGGGATCGTCAGATACGATACAATTAACTGTGAAAGTAACTATAAACCCTTTTTACATTAATTTTATTTCTTCCTGGAACAAAGAAAAACAAAGCCCTAAATTCAAATGTTTTAAAAAACTATATCAGTGTAAAGTAATAAATTCACATAAAGATGATGTATTTTAGGCTTATTGATGAAAAAAATATTTAATGTTAAATAAAACGCTAGCTTATTATTTTTTTTTAAAATTAATTTTGGAACACCTAAATAAAGTGTAAAGTAACACGTCTATTTGCTGACTGAAAAGGGAAGAATTGGATTTCTACGGTGGAAGTCAGTGGCGTAAAGAGATTGCTTTTGTGGGAGGGGCTATATTTTTGAAAAGAAAAAAACGTAGACGAAAGTGCTGTGAGGTTTCGCGCCACACAGCTGCAAGATTGGCTTCTTTATGTGGATAGCATGACACTGTTTCTATGCACACGTGCACCCCAAAAATATTGAGAAGTCTTTTCATCTGACATGACCGATGGCCGTGAGAAGCAAACCACTCCGCCCACGCCCAGGAACTCCCGACTGATATTCAAGGTGTAAGAGAGGAACCATCCCACTGCACTTTGAAAACACTGGGAAGAACAGTTGTCTTCCCTTCTCCTTTACAAATAACATATTCTGTAGTATTGGAACAATCAATAGCATGAGTAACTTCTACGTAAATGTAAATATTGTACTTAATAGCTGTGAACGTAAATATAGTATTTACTCGAATCTAAGCCGCACTTTTTTTCCCAATGTTAATGCTACTGAAAATCAGGCGTGGCTTAGAATCGGAGGGGAAATTTTTTTTTTTGGATGGTACAATTAGAGCAATTACAAATTTATGTCTGTGTATAAAAGTTTGTAATACTGGCAAAATAACTAATTATTCCCTTCTTATTAGTTTTCTTTTTAAATTTATTTTAATTTCGTAAAATTGGATATCGATAAACTATTTTTCGTTTTTCACAAAAACGTACAGACTTTGAGGTGCGACTTAAAATTGAAGGTAGCTTAGATTCGAGTAAATACAGTTAATCAGTTATTTAATTTCTTTACTCTCACTCTACCCTTCAATTTTCTCAAGCGTCACAGCGACTATACGTAATTTCTTTAAAAAGTAAAAATCTGATGGTGTGCAGGAGTGATTTGAACCTCCAAACCCCATCCTTGTATACTTCACTACCGTCAGTTCTATCTAGTGAGCTTCAACTGATAAGTTACTGAAAAAAATTCATAAAAAGAACAAAACTTATTAACTGTTGCAATTAAAATTTAAAAAATAAAATTTTAATTTTTTTAAAACTTTAGAATGAATATTTTCATCATGGTTTCACTTCTTTTCTGCCTCCCCGTCCGCAATTTTCCCCGTCACCTACATTCTTTTAATGTTGGGTTGATTCGACCCCTTTTTTAAACCTCTACTTCCCGAAGGTTCAAAATGAAGAATGCAGTCTGACATCGGTGTAAGAGGTCAAGGTCGTCCCTCGATGAAGAAAGAATTCATTGTTTAACGTTGCCAAGAGAAATTCATTTTCAAGTTTTTCGAGCCACAGTTGAAAAGTGGACATTAATTACGGTTTTACCGACTGTTTTGTTTTCGAATTTATTCCAGCATACAGATTTGTATAAGTTATAAAACTTTCTTTTTTTTCATTTAGATAATCACTTTGTTTTGATTTTTTTAAATAATTGAAGTCAGTGATAAAAGGTTGCCTTATTATTCAATCGAAAAGTAAATACAAAAGAAATTACTTCATGTTTATCTCCATCTAGCATTTATTTCTGTATTCACGTCGCTCAAGGTTAACTCCTAGTTTCGAAATATGAAATGAAAAACACAAGCAAATACTACCGTCAATCATTTTCCACGCTACATTACATGTGGAATTAACTGTTGCTTCACTTTAACGTGTGACAGACTTCTTTTATTTCGCAGGACAATTTTACAAAGAATGAAGATTTGAACTACATTTTACAGTTCAAGATTTGTAGTATACAGGGTCCGATACACGTTAAATCTCAAAGAGCTCACGTTGATGCTGTGTGGAAGTTTAGAAAGGGTGTACCAGCTCAGGTGTCATCCTCGTCACTTGACTGTAGTCCTAAATAACAAGGTCCGTCGCCAACAGCCCTTGTGTTGATTTATAGCGCGAGGTAAAGAAATAGATCAAACCCAACTGGAACTTGTATGACAGGCAATGTCGCAGGAAGACATCTAACATTTTTACAAGTCACAGCTCAGCTAGATACAGCATAAGTCAAACCCAGAGGTGGACCAATGCATCCTTTTTTGCTCTAGTATCAGTATTTCTTGAATTCCTATGATACACTTCTAGCGTTTCATTATTCATACATTTACATCACATCTACCAATTTCCATCTCTTTTAGGTTAATCGTTCTAGGGTGAGTCACTTTTCATGTTATACAGTGTCTTAAAATTTGAATTCATCTTCAAAATTTGGATTTTTAAAAACATGCAAATATATATAAACATACTAGCTATTACCCGCCCGCTTCGCTGGGGTACATCATGATATATGAACATATATTATTTGCATTTATAAAAATTATTGTTATCTTAGTCCTAGCATTAAGGTATCCGACTGGTTGCGACAACTTTTTTTTTTTTAAAAAAAGGAGATATGGGGATTTTTTTGTTATTTTTAGATTTGTTTAGTGCATTTTAAGAAAAATGTGCTAAAATTAAGAAGATGAAAAGAAATTATTATTGCTAAAATGGGAAAAAATACGTAAAAATTGACAAAAAATAGCAAAAATGCGGCCCATTCTGCACCAAAGGTTTATGAACAAATTTTATATTTTTTCAATCTAATATGTTGCTATATTATTCAAGTTTGAAGTGACCTTCAAGATAAGAGATATTTTCTTTTTTACAAAATCTAGAGCCCTTTATCTCGGTTACTATATGAAAATACTTAAAGACAGTGATTATATTCACATAAGGGACTGTAAATTTTGTAATAAAACAGTGTAACGGTTACATTTAAACTCTGCCTTCCCTTGACAAATAACGACAGCTAGGTGGCGCTACTTGTTCTTGGGGGAAAGGAGAACGTTTTTTTTCCAGATCTCTTTTTTCCCGCCGGTTGGTCCCCGGGCCATGGATGCACGTGGAGTCAGGGAAAGCCTTTCCCTCCTTTTATGTCTAGTTCCTACAGTATGTATTTTTGTTTGTGTGTGTGTCTCCTTGTGTTGTGGAACTTCATGAACATTAAAAATATCTTGTTCCTGTAACCATCAAAGGCTGCATTACTAAGTATTTCACAACATGGGAGTATTACAACAGTGATTTATACATCTGAAGGTTAAAACAATTCTACTATTATACAAAACTTACTGAAAAAATTTCAGTTAATTATGTTCAAAACTTTTTTAGCAATCTTTGACCCCGCTTGATTATTTTCAAAATATCACATTTTGAGTAAAATGCGCTTTAAAGTATGACATCTTGCTTCAAGTAATGGCATCTGCTTTTACTAAAACTCTTGTAGTTCTTGTTCTAGCAAACGGAAAATGATAAACTTGGTATTTTTATAAAGCTTATAAGACGACCCTTAAAATAAAACTATTTAAAAATGTGTCAATTTTCGGCAAAATTCACAGTTTTAGGGTAGTCGGATACCTCAAGCTTTCTCTCGTGTTGATAAACATTATTATAACTCACACCTCTTGATTTCCAACACTGGAGTAGAATTATCACTTACGCACCCGTAACTGCCTCCCCAAAAGTGGATTTCCGCAAATCCAGTTCTTAGTAGATCTCTACTGAACAAAATAAGCATGCGTACAAAATTCCATTACTGTAGATCTAGTAGTTCAAAAATGGGAATTTTTATTATTATTAATTCGCCCCTGCAACTCCTCGGCCCACCATAGGAGTCGACTTTCGCAAAACCCTTTTTGTAGCGGATCTCTACTTCATGAAAGAAATGTAGCTATCAAATTTCAAGACTTTAGGCTTACTAGTTTAAAAACAGACGCCTTACGACTTCTTAAGGCCTTATAGCCCTTACGCAATAGTATACCTTGGGCCCCTACACAAATGTATTCCGCACCTATGACCCATGAACGAAGAGCAAAACGTTGCAAACATAGCAAACGTTGTCAAATACTCGTAGAAACCCTAAACAAATAAATGTTTATGACTCACAATCGTACAAATTCCCTCGGTCGACAGCTGCCATTTAACAATGAGTAATGATGGTGTATGGTGATTGGCCTATAGGCCATAGGTTCTCAACGTCGGCGTTTGAGGCTTTCAGGGGGGGGGGGCAGTAAGAGACCCAGAGAAAATTAGGGGCGTTGAGATGGCACAGAGGGGCTTGGTCAGGTTAACCAAATATAATCTAAAAGGACTTAAAAACGGCGCTGATTACGTACTAACAAAAGTAAACTTTAATGCAGTTTACATTATGTTGATTGTAAGTATTTAAATCATTTCTCTATATCACATGTACGAAAATTCACATATATCTGTAGTTCGGGAAGTGAATGAAAAAGTTAAAGATTACATTTTACATTCAGAGCTACATTAAACTGAATGATATAGTGCATTTTAATTTCTGCCGTGCACCTGTTGTCTTTGTTTGTGAGCAGTAGGAAACATGTTTCGTCCACTGCATTTCATTAAGTATATTATCCAAGAAACATAGTTAAATATGTTAACCAGGAATTAACGTGCGATTTTTTAAAGGCTGAAACTGTCCATATATATTTATTTTGACAGCAATAGTTTATTATGAATTACTTCGTATTCTCCAAACCCCTGTCTGACTTTATAACAGGTAAACTAAAACTTTTGTTCCACTCTTTTAAACGAAGAAGAAATTCAGTAGCGTTTCAATTCCAACAATATCCTACCTATGACTAAAATATATAATATAACACATACACATTTTAATTTAATTTTAGTTTCGCAAGTAAAAAAATTGGGACTTAAGAAAAAAAATGAAATTAAAAAATATATTCTTTTAGTAATAGGGTATTTTTATAAAACTTAACGCTTGTTTTCACCATGTATTATGCACGCTCTTATTTCTCTAGAGTGGGAGGGGGTGGAATCAAAATATTCACTAGAAAGAGGGGTGGTATTGAAATATTTACTAGAAAAGGGGGCTCCAGTTCATAAAAGGTTGGGAACCTATGGCTTAGGCCTATACATAGACGACGGTCATTACATGTAGCCAGTTGAAGTATCGTCCGAAATTCCCATTTTTTCGAAGAATACAACTGGAAATAACTTTTGATAGTTCAAATTATTCACAAATCATCATTTTTTTAAGGTTGAGTAGAGACCGAGATGAGGCCCGCATTGTAATCAAGACTCTGGGTCCGGACCCAGTTGGCCCATGACTTAAGACGTCCTTGCTCACAACCTCTCTTAGAGGTCGATTCTCCCAAAAAATGCGTTCTTAGCGGATCCCTACTCCATAAAAGGAATATGCCTATCAAATTTCAAGTCTATAAGCCTAACAGTTCTGATGAATGAGCGAATGAGTGAGTGAGTCGCATTTCGTCTTTACGTATAAAGATTCCCTTTGTGATTAAAACTGCTGCTTACCAAATTTCCCATATAACATTCATTTTATGCATTTATTTTGGACTGTAATGCATTCAAATAAATACAGCAGTCTAGTTTTAAAAAGAAAAATAGAAATTCTGTAGAAGTAACATAACGGTTACGAGTTCAAAATAGCTGATAAACGGAACTTTAAAGTATAGAAAGATTCAATAAAAAATTCAAAATTTTACAATTTAACTAATTAAGATAAAATAAATCTCTTTTTGAAAAGTTATGAGACAAATTATGAATATTTTGTTAGTAAAAAGGACACTAACATGAACAAAAGTTAATAGTATATTAAAATACACAATCTCGTCGTCATACTTTTGTGAAACCAGATTAAAATGATTGAAATAAGAGTATTTTTTTTTTCTGCTTATATAGAAACATTTGAAATTTGAAATCTAATCTGTAATATTAGACAAGGATGACTTTAACTGAGAGGTTAAAAAAACGGCGTAAAAATTCCGGCGACCCGACAGTACCCAACCCCACTTGAATCAGTTGACCTACTTTTCTGACAGAGGGAAATAATAATTACTTTTATTCATTGCAATTTCACTCATTTCTTTGTTTCAACTTCTTTCTGCAATTGAGATCTTTTATTTCCTGGTGACTGCACGTAGGCAACACTTAATTTCATGGCAAAAATAAAAACTTATGAAGCTTTTAAATAATTTTGTCCTAGTGATGATCTCTGTTCCATAAAGTACGGTAGGCTAATAAATGATGTTCATATAACAAAATGCGATAGAAGGAAAAAAAGCACAATTTTTTCTGATTAATTATTGTGTGCATTCTACTTGAGTACAAATGTATAATTAAAAAAAATTACAATAGCAACCCAAAAGCTTTTTGCTTTTTTTAAAAAAAAATTACTAATAGAGATTATTTTAAAAATTTTTATTTATTTATTTATATTTTAGCCTCAGGGCATATATTTCTTTTTTCTCATTAGTTTGGTTCTATGATTAATTGAAAATTAATTTGCTATATATTTTGGAATATTTTTTTAAGTTTAGTTCTCTGTCTCTCTCTTTTGTGGGTTAATCTATTGCTTCTGCTCCTTGGTATGGCGACTCGGCTCTTTCTCTAATATTATATATAACATATAGTTTTCGTATTTTTTCTTTGTAAATGTTTTTATGTACTTTTGCTCCGTACTATTACAACAAGAATTTTGTGCTTGATATGTTTATACTGTAAATAATGCAGTGTATAGGAATGATATAATTCACGTTAAACAAATTCTGCTTATACTTTTTTTCGTCTGTTAATTTCTATAAAAAAGGTATATTTTGGCTATTAAAGGTTGAGTACGGAGATGGTTATTTCCCAATGGGCAGATTTCTAGTTCCTCTTGGGCATTGTGCATATAACCCACGCGCAGTTACAAAAAATGCAGCTTTAGTTTAAAAAATTTAAATCAAATTAATTATAAATTTATAAAATAAATGAAAATATAAATGCATGCTGATCTTACAACTTTTAATGGAGAAATCACTAATAATTTTGGCACTTTTTTCGTTAATTATTGACGATTCTAAATAGCAAATATAGTTCCGAATTATTTCTGAAATAAAAAAAAAATCATACCGCAGTTACACGTTTTAAAGCTCCCTCAGAGACGTCTTAAGGCATGGGCCAACTGGTCCCGGGCCCAGGGCCTCGTTTCGTTCTCTTCTCAGTCTTAATAAAGTCATGATCCAGATAGTTTTAATGGTCAAATATTATTCTCATACATATTCTCCGAAAAACAGAAAATTTCAAACTGCATGTCAACTGGCAAAAGTGGTAAGTCTGTATTATTATGTGAGGACCATTGTCCATATCTAGGCTTAGGTCTAATACTATAAACAATCATTCAACTCATTTAGTCGAAATGCGACTCGGTCGACTCGGTTTGTGTCTAGGTTTTGGACATTGTGAGTCGTGCATATTTATTTGTTTCAAATGACCGTTTGAACGAGTATTTGAAAATGCATGCTATATACTGTCCACTTTTAAAGATTTTCGGTAGGGCCAACTTTTGTACAGGGGCCCAGGGCCTCAAAAATCTTTAAAATTCTCTGGGCCCAGGGCCTCAAAGAGTCTTAAGACGTCCCTGCTCCCACCTACCAGCCGATTTGAACTCTTCAATATATAAAGCTATTCCCATGAAAATTCTTTTTCCTCTTTCAACCTCTACTAGTGCATCGATATGAATACAATAAATATCCTCCGAAAGAGCAAAAAATAATAAAATTATTGAAACAATGCAACTGAGCCTCAATAACCAGTGAAGACGTGCCTGGAAATGTTCAGGAAATGGGTAAGGTATTCACCTGACTATCAATCCCCACAAAGCTTAACAGTTTTGGTATGGAGTATCGTTTCATTTACAAGCCGGACTCCTTTTGTTCCCCGGGTGGTGACTGGAGTAGAATAGTCCCAACGTAACTTCATGGGTGTCATAAAAGGCGACTAAAATGATCAGAAGTCCAACCTCTCGGGGCTCTGGCAACCCTCAATTATTGCAAGTACAATATATTGTGATATTAATAATGCTACCGCATCCGGGATAGCCGACGCATTGTGTTCTGGTGTCCAGGAACACTCTTAGAAGTATGCTACGAGGACACTGAATATTCTTCAACTCAGCATTAATGGAACGCAGAGGAAAATCGACGAACAATCATGTCTCCTTCATGACAACAACGTTCATGTTGCTTGTCTTTAGGAGACTAAGCTCAATCTCTCTCTCTCTCTCTCTCTCCAAATTTGAATCTCAAGATCAAGGGATATACAGAATTATGGAGAGACCGAACGATAAGAACTGGAGAAGATCTGGCATTTTTGATCATAAACCCAACAATCAAGTACACCGCGAGGTTTTACCATCTAGCATCTTACACCTTTGCACTTTGTCATACACGACAACACAACAACTCCTTCTGTTGTTCTCCATGACATTTTTACAGCACGACGCCACGTAGTCGAGATTCAACATCCATAATGTCGCCCGGCCTTTCGTGAAACCCTGCGTTTACATTTCAACATGATAAAGCAAGACTGAACATGGCATGTCTTTTTACTTCTCGCCCTCAGGTTTCTACTTCCCTAGAGGAAGAGATAGCCGGGTACCTCCGCAATACAGGCTATAATGAGCAGACTTCTATGGCCGTCTCTGGATCGCGTCTAAGTTGCTAATTAGAACACAAGTGATAAGCCATCCTTTAGGAAGACATCCGCTATTTCTACGAATCAATGCCCAGTTAGATTACATCAGAACCAGAACTAACACATTGTTTACGTTGTTCTTGTAGGTGTATTCCTTAAATAAAACTTTCAGTGCTATGGTACTTTTTACATTTCATTTTCAATACAGGTACACCATATCTAGCGATTTGCTATCGATTCAGATTACTCCTTTTTAGTGAGTCCCTTTTACATTACAGAGTGTGTATTTATGAACTAATAGGATGTTTTCAATTATTCTGAATAGAATTTCTCAAATGCAAAAAAAAAAAAAACAATAAATAAATAAATAAATTATAGACAAGTAATATTTTATCTTGCCAAACTTCCACTCTTAGTTTGTTACTTAGTGAATTGCGTGTTCTCATGTACTGGAATTAGATAAGAGTTAAATACCATGATTTGCAAATTCTTCCGAATTTTCGACACCTACTTTGACATATTGTTGTATTTATTAAACGTATTGTAATAATTTATGCCTATTTTACATTTGAAAAGGAAATTCAAATTGTGATATCTCTGAAAATACTTTCAATTTAAATAGATTTGACAAAACATTAAAAGATTTGGTTCGAATCTTCTTTCTTCAAGGTGTTAAAAATTAAAGTCAAAAGTTTAAGTTCTGTTCTTAATTTTTATGCAAAGCTATCAAGATCATGGAATCAGAATTGCAATGAGCTTCATTCTATATATTTCAGAAAATTGCTCAACAAATGTTGTGCACGAGGGAAGCTCTAACATTGTTGACAGTTAGGAAATTTTGCCGGATTTCAATAAATTCGATTTTAAAAGGAAAAAAGAATAATTTAAAGGAAACCTAAATTTATAAAATTAGAAAAAGCACATACAAATAAATAAACGTATAAGTTCTGTTCAAAAAAGATCTGACCTTGAATTTTCCCCATGTACAGTAGAGATTCTAAAACTGCGTCCCTGTGCACAGTAGGAGGTGACAGCTCAATGCATATGCTTAAATTTTTCCATTCGTTTCCTGCAGGCGTTCGTGTAAGGTGCTATTATATGTATTCGTTGGATTTTTATTTCTACAAAGACGACTAAACGACTTGAGCAGAGGTACTTCATCGAATTTTTTTTTTTTTGTCAAAATCTGGGTGTTTTCCTAAGTAACACACAATTAATAAGATTCAGAAAAAGTTTGGAGACGATGTTATGGGGGCCATACAAATTAAGGAGGAATTTAACCGATTCAAAAGTGGCTTCTCGTCGGTAGATAGTAACCAGCGTTCTGGGAGACCACAAACCGCTCGAAATACAGCAACTGTTGAAAAGGCGGAAAATCTGCTAATGGAAGATCGTCGTTTAACCGTACAAGAGTTTTCTGAATAAGTTGAGATCAATACAGATTCTGCTCATGAAATTTTGTGTGATCATGCGCAGAGCGGCTGCGAAATATTAAGGGGACCGAAAAGTAATGTCGTTTTTGCGCAGATCAATGCTGCTTTACCGTTTATGAGTTCATTGAGTAGTTGAAAGTCGTGCCAGAGACATTTCAAAGTTAAAGTGACTTGTTTAGTTGTGAAGACCTAAACCTTAAATTCTCTTTCCCTATTTTGAGTGAAATGGCTAGCCAAATACCAGAAGAGATTCATATCCGCCATTACATGCTTATAGAGTTTCACAAGGGTAGTAATGCAACATTTGCAACCAAAAACATTTGCGATGCTTACCCAAGTGCCTTAGATGTTCATAAATGCCAAAAATGGTTTTCTAAGTTCAGATCCGGTAATTTCGATCTTTCCGACTCACATCGATCAGGAAGACCAACAACTTTAGACAATAACGTTATTAAGGGCACAAATGGAAGCAAATCCGTGTCAGACAATCGAGGAACTGTCAAATGCTCTTAACCAACCTTGGTCGACCCTCCAAGAACATTTGCAACAGATTGGTAAAACAAACAGAGCAGGTGTTTGGGTTCCGCATAATCCGTCTGAAGAAAACAGAGCTAACCGATCTACGACATGCAACTTATTGCTTCAACGATACAATACAGAACCGTTTTTTGATCGTTTGATCACTGCAGATGAAAAATGGATCATGTATGATAATCCAAAACGCAAAAGACAGTGGCTCTCTCCGAATGAACCGCCACGAAGGACTGCTAAGCCAGGTTTACATCCAAAAAAGGCGCTTTTGTGTGTTTGGAGGGGTATTCGTGGAATCGTCTATTTTGAAGTGCTTAAACCTGGAGCATGTTAATGCAGACCTTTATTGTGAATAATTAGATCGGCTAAATTAATCATTAATTGAAAAGTATCCAGCGATTATCAATTGAAAAGGCGCTATTTTGCAACACGATAATGCAAGACCGCACTGCGCAAGAAAAACGCTGGAAAAAATTAATGAATTGAGGTGAGATGTATTGCCTCACCCACCATACTCGCCTGACATTGCGCCAACTGATTTCCATTTATTCCATTCAATGTAACACTTCTTAACAAACAAAAAATTTCAAAATTTGGATGATATGAAAAATGCCATCTCCAGATATTTTACTGAAAAACCAATTGATTTTTATCAATCCGTGATTGAAAATTTGCACACTAGATGGCAAAAGGTTGTTGCCAACGAGGGTAATTACATCATTGACTAAAAAGAAAAACTTGTAAGAAATTTATTTATTCGAATTTACTGTGTAAAAAAACGCCATAATTTTCCAGTCCCCCTAATATATTCCCAAGCTTCTGTCAATGGAACAGGAAAATTCCGTCTTGCAGTTGCACAGGACCTACTGAACATTATCAACGCAGAACCTGACTTCTGGCTGTTCCCAAAAATGAAAATGCATTGAAAGGATCCCGTTTTCTGTGTAGAGATAAGATAAGGTACTAGAACGCAACAACGTAGTTGAACACCATCCCAAAAAAAAGGCTCCCCTCCCAAGATGTGTTTTCGGCAGTGGAAGGAATGCTGGGTTAGAGAGTGTGTGAAGGAGCAAGGGACCTACCTTGAATTTGATTAGGATCTTAATTCTGCAAAGTAACTAAGTCATTTTTTTCTGGCAAGAAGTCGGCTACTTTTTTAACGGATCTTGTAAGTTAATAAATGGATAAATGTAATATAATACAGGAAAAAAATAAGTACTAATTTTATAAAAATTTTAGTAGTTAATGATAATAATGATTTAGAATCGATTAAAAAATAAAGATACGAATGAAAATTTAAAATATAACAAATAAAACTAAAATGTTAGAAACGCAAAAAATTTTATAAACTGCAAATGTAAATTGAAAGTATGTGAAATCAAATTAGAATAATTTAAGAAACTCTCCCATTCTAGACTTTTTTCTGTTTGAACTTAATTTTTAGCAAGTAACTTTAAAAGCAACTTTTATTTACTTAAAAAAATGCTAATTGAGGATTATTTTCTTTAAAACAGAGAGAATTTTTTTTATTTAAATAGCGCAACTTGATATATAAAAAAATACTAAGATTATTATAAGCTTTAAAAAAAGGATTTAAAGATTCATAACACCAATAAAATTTTAGAAGAGAAATATAGGAAATAAATCTGATAAAAAAATAAAGATTTTTAAATAATTAAGATAAAAAATTGCTATTTTTAAGGGGAAAAAATATATGGTATGATTTCTTTTCATTTTACAATATTCCTTATGTTCAAATTGGGTGCCTATATATTAGCTCATCGACCATTTCTGCCAAATCAAAACTTTTCGCCAAATGCTGTAATATTCATTAGCCAATAATGAAAAATTTTCCGGCTCATGTTCAAACGCAATAAACCATGTTAATATGGTGGGTAAATTCTTTAAAGTCTTCTTCAATTTACTAGTTGATGAATTAATACGTAAGTAACTCTTGGAATATATTATTGTTCTAAAATACAACTGAACAGATTTCCATGGGTTGTATAATGGGGTGAAATAAAAAATATTGGGTTCCTTCCCAAAAGAAAAAAAACGCAGATGATTGATTGTTTTGTTATTAATACCATATTCTAAGTGAACACGAGGGCTGTTAGCGGCTGGCTTCGTAATTTTGAACCTAAGTCAAGTGAGGAGAGCGATACTAGAGTAGACACCCTACTCTCCGAACTTCCTTCCACACCCTTCAAATTTGATCCCCGACATATCTAATGTGCGTCAACCCCTCTTTCTGACAGGATTTCAGTAGCACCTAGACTCGAACTTACGATCCTTCTAGTCACGAATCCGTGACCATGACTACCAGACTACCACGACCATAAAGAAAGAGAGAGAAAGAGAAATAGCAATTTTTGTTCCGAAATCCTTGAATATCTGCTATTATATATGTACTGGTAAAAAATGTAATCAAACGAAAAGTTTTGAAGACAGGCAGCACGCTAACGCTCACCATGCACCCTTTACATCGAATATCTAATTTCCACTTCATGCATAGTAGTGAAACATTCATTGAAGTGGGACTTGTTTGTATACTGAACGTTTTTAAGTCGTTTATTTTTTATTGATATAAGGTCCGTGAACCCACAACCAATAATCAATTTTAAAGAAGACAAGTTGGACAGAACAGAAGACAATGGGGACACAAGAACTCGCAAACCACTCTCTGCTTTTCACAGCACATTAGGATTTCGAACCCCGACAGATTTAACCCCTTTACATGTCGGATGTTAAGTGAATTTGAACACGTTTCTCTACTAAATCATCATCAAATACACTTATTACTTTCGTAAATTAGGCTTTAGTTCAATTGCACACGTTCAGGTTCTAATTACACAAACAAAACAAAAAAAAACAGTGTCGTATTAAGGGCTAATATACGTAGATGTAAATCTGTTAGCCTCAAAATCCTCAAGTTGATATACAGCTGGAAGCAGAGAGTGGCACAAACTTGTATGTTGATCTCATTATCCAAACGTAATTCAATATGGGGATGCAGTGGTGAAACGGAGAATATCAGGGCCCCAAGACGAATTTTAAAAAGGGCCACTGTGGGTATGCAAATTATTTATAGTTCGCATCCCTTTGTGCTCGAAAGTTTTTTTTTTTCAATGGAGCTGCGCATTGGTATTTTAAACCTTGGCAGACCTAGTACATTCCCCAGGTGCTGGTATCACTTTTTAGCGCTGCACCATATAGGCGATACTAATTACAGCAAGCAATTTTGACGCCCACTTTTCTCCACAGAGAGAGGCACCTGAGCTTTTGGCGATGCGAACCAGTACTAGGATTTAATTTTGCCGAGAGCATCCAAGCCATACAGACACTAGGGACCTTTTGCATGCCGCATAATCAAACGACATGGCAGCTATCGATTTTCTTCATCATGAAAATCTACCGAATTGAGCCAGGGTCGAACCCTCAACCTTGGGAGCAGAAGGCTAGCTACAAACCAACCGCGCCATGTTCAATGCATTAACAATAAAGTTATAATTTCAGTGTATTTACTTTATAATTGCTGCATTCTAATGGTCGTAGTTACAAACTTCGTAACTGATAATGTTCCATTTTAGCATCCAGTGATAGCACTTGTCCTATCAAGGTTTAAGTAAATTAACTAGAAAATTTGGAATATTTTTATGCGTCTTTGAAGTAGTTAGAAGAATGAAAAAAAAACTCCTCTCTCGCTTTATCTCTTGTTCATGGCACAACAGTGTCCATCATTTATAGATTTTATTTTGCTCTAGTGTGATGTGTTCTTCCCTGTTTTTGCTTATAAAATGCATTATATATGATATTCATAGAATGAATCAAGGGACACTTAATGAGTAATGCAATGTGGCTTTCTTCCTTTTTGATTGGAATGGGCCCATAAAAAATTATTTGCTATTTCCACACGTTTCTCTTTTGTGTATATTACCAATGTATTTTCCTAGAGGACTTCTGAATCGGAATTATAACAGAATATTATTTTCTATTCAGGAAAAACTGCAAAATAAATTTTTATGTTGACTGAATTACATTCCACAACAAAGCAATGTGGAATTTCAAAATACAGTAACTGTATTAACCAAATGTATTAAAATCTAATTATGCAGTACAAAGTGGCAACATCTAATCCAATCACTCCATTCATGCCTTTTATAAAAATTGAGTAATTTTTCACAACACGCTGTTCAAATGTATTATTTATAAATTTGTTGTATTTAATAGATTTTAATTTTGCACAATCAATAACGTCACAATGTCTGTAACAGACGATGCTAAAAAGAAAGCTGAAGAGCTCAAAGAAAGGGCTAATGAGCATTTTAAGAGTAAGTACCGGTATATTTCACCGGTTATATTCAAAATATTGAATTATACTGTTTGAAATTTATCTGTACGCTTTAATTTCGTTGCATACATTTAACTTTTATCCTAAAATTGTATTTCTTATTAATTATAGCTTTCTCTTGGGTTAAAAGGTCAGGTCTTCAAACTTACTTTATAGATGATGTACTTGGATATTTTGATCTTAGGGGAGGGGATATGTAATAAAATGAGTTAACATCTCAGTTTATGGCAAATAAAAGCATCAAGTATTAATTTCTGCTTTTCATTTAAACTAATTAACCATGAGTCATAAAACATCAGTTTACCATCAGAAAACGTTATAGGAATCCATTGTATTACATTTGAAAGTTTATTCTATGTGTTTAATTAATTTGGTGTCGCTGGGAATTTGATAAAAAATTGTGGAGTGTAACACGATTTGGCCTTTATTTTTATTGCGTCTATGCTGTTGAGTAAAATAAAATTAATGATTTAAAATACATTATTTGGAAGCTGATTTTACCGTGGTATGATAGTTCATATTATTTCATATTTTTATTTTTGGCAACCTTGATGTTATCGGAGCTGTATTGATCATTTTTTGTTATAAATATGCTTGCATAAGTTTTTGTATGAAATAAAAGTCCATGTTTCACAAGAGGGTAGAATTTAACAAAACTTACTCCTTATTATTAATATTTATATTTGATAGAAAATTCTTCTTTAAAGCTGTATATTTCTTCTGTTATAGGACAAGAATTTGATAGAGCCATTGAAATGTATTCTGAAGCCATAACGCAGAACCCTAATGTAGCTGTTTACTATGGTAATCGAAGCTTTGCTTATTTAAAAACAGAATGTTTTGGATATGCGCTAAATGATGCTTCAAAAGCAATAGAGCTTGATGAATCCTATGTCAAAGTAAGCTTTTATTTCAAAGTGTTACATATTTTGAATAAAACACTGACTCTTCTTTCATTTGATAATTTCAAAGTAGAATTTTTTACTTTGTGTAAAAATTGGGTGAGTTTCTTTAAAATTTACATTTGCCTTTAACCTTTTTGCAATGATGTAATGATCGACAGTAAATATTGTAGAGACAAGTGTGTCATAGGCATCCACCCCAAATGTCACCAGCAGCCCGGTGATGCACAAGTGAATCAGATTTCATACTGGTTCTGCAGGATTGATTGTCCCCAAGGAAAAGTGCATTGAACAACCTACTGTCCTATAAAGGGGGTTTGAGATTGGTGCATATATGACACATCCTTTGCAAAAGGGTTAATAGTATTTTTCCATTGTTATGTATTAACTGTGTCAATGATTTATCTTCAAAGATTAACTGCATGCCAGAGATTAATTGTCAAAGCTTTTATGTATTGTGGTTGTTTGTATATATTTATGTATTATACTGTATATATAATATTATTGGATACATAATGTTCCATAATCTGTATGGCTGGATGTAATGGTAATTTACCAATGATAGGGTATTAATGTGTTTCTGTGTTAGTTTTTATTAATAAATAATTTCTACACACATTGATCACATCTTTTGATCTGAAACTAGTGTTACAGTTTTGTATCTTTTTGTACCATTTATTTATTACAACATAATTTAAACATTTTCCATGTCAGTACAGAAATGATGTCAACCCCCATTTGTTATGTATTGGATGTGTGTTTGGTTGTAACTGCTACAACAATAAATTTAATTTAAGTTAGCAATAAATGAGTGTGGACTAAAATAAGATATAACTTTCAAAATAATTTGGTATCAGAGTGCTATGCCACAAGCGCTCTTTGGCATAATTAAGGAATTTGGACCTAACAGCACTCATTGTCGAGTGATATAGGATTCTCAAGATGGAGGCCTAGCTGTAACAAATTGTCAGAAAAATAATTTTGGAGAACTGTTTTGAAGTATATTTAAAATAAAGAGTTTAAGAATAGATTTGCAACTAACAAATATCAATCAATGATTAAAATTAATGTAATATAATTATATATTAATAATTAACTATTATATATTATACACAAAATCATTACATAATATATATTAAAATTTATCAATAATGAATATCATTTAATAATTGCTGATAACCATATTTCTGCTGCCATATTTCAAAAAATGCGAGTTCCTTTGATGAAATTTATCAAACTAGGATTTAAAAATGCATTATTTAAAAGTGTAATGAAATGGAAATGCACAATTTTCTGAAATAATTCAAAACAGAGCAGTAATTAAAAGTACGTATGTTTTTAAAAAAATATCCTGGTACTCAGGGACATTTTAAGAATTTTTTAAGGATCTGGGTCCTTGTACTAAAGAAAACCCTACCTTTGACCTTTAAAAGTGGACAATATGCAGCATACATTATCAAATACTCGCACAAATGGTATAATTTGAAACAAACAAATGTTAGCGACTCACAATCTTACAAACCAGCTTGACCTATGGCAGCATTTTGACTAGATGAGTTGAATGATTTATTTGGTACTAGGCCTGGGGCTAGACATAAACAACGGTCATCACGAAACCACTTTGGCCAGTTAGCATGCAGTTAGAAATTCCCTGTTTTTCGGAGTATACGTACAAAAATATTTGACCATGAAAATCATCCAGATCACGATCTTATTTAGACTGAGTTGAGAAAGAAATGAGGCCCCACCGAGAGCAAATCTCAGGCTCGTGCCTTAAGACGTCCTTGCTGTTAACTCCCCAATGATATTAGAAATATCCATATTCAAAACAAGCACAAAATACAACAGAAAACTGAAGCAGTAGCTTAAAGAATAATTGCAATGAAAATGGTTAAATTTTTTAAAAAATTGAATTAAAATCATGTGAAATTAATAGGGTTACCACCAGGATAAAAATTAACTAATATATATCATACGCAAGTACATAACCTTGTAATAAAAATATCAAAATAGCCATATTGTAATGTTATTGCCCATCGTGGTGAACATAACTTGGCACATAGCACTCTGATATCAAATTAACACCCTAACTTTATAAATCATTTTTGGTTATTTTACTTTCTAAAAATAGCAATTATTTTATTTAATTCTTTTGGAAATGGTTACATTGTTTGAAACATTGTATTAATAAAAAAATATTGAATGTAGCATAATTCTTTTATTAAGGATTAACACTTTGACATCTATTGGAAATGTTCAACTAAAGACATTTTTAAACAAAAAAAAGGAATTATATTTTTTTATTCATGCGCATTTTAGTTAAAAGCATTTCATGCCTTGTTCAGTTAATTTTCAGTTTAGTCTTCTGACTTTTGGGCACTAAAAAATTTCACTAAATTTTGCCAAACAAATTGTGCATTTTTTAAATGGCCTCTGGTAAAAAATCAAGGAAAAACTTGTTCCCTTCCTTATTTTCCAAGAAAAACAAATGAAGGAAATACATGTTATAGGTTGATTTTAAAATGCTGAAACTAAGCAAAGAATTCTGCCTTTCTTAATTTGAAAAGTATTTCTGTGCATTGCATTTTATGTTTCATCCATAGTCTGCTGCTTATGCCACCTGATCGACAGTAACATCAGATCAAGGTCCACGAAATTCATTGCGGCTAAGGGCTAAAATTTTACGCCTGTTGTTAGCCTAAGCTTTGAGCCTCCCAAGTGGGTGACAGTGCGATTTTGCTCAAGCAACACGATAGATGGCGACACCGTTCAGACCCACAGATTTAACGAGCACATTCTCCGATTTGTACTCGGCGGGCATCGAACCCAGGCCTTCCGGTCTGGGGTCCGATGCTCTAACCACTAGGCTACCCACGGCCCCCTCCATAGTCTAAATGTGTTTGTACATGTATTGTGTCAAAATTATACGCTACAAGAAAATACAAATGGTTGTATTGCTGCTTATTTTTAAGTAATTCATCAAATTGAAGGAAAATCAAATTTTTAGATCCTGCTGAAATACTTTGATGATACATCTGAGGCAAAACATAAATCGAATTGGAGTTCAGTAACACCTCAACTTACGAGTATCCAGAGTTATGCTATATTCTAATCTCAATGATTTGTCTTTCATTTGAAGAAAAAAAATTGGTAAAGCAATTAAAGAAGTTATCATTCTTGCCAGGCAAATAAATTTAAAAGTGAAAAGTGACAATGTTTAAGAACTGCTGGATTCTCCTACAATCAAGAGTTGACGATTCATTAGTTCATGGAACTGCATGGGCAAGAGACATTAAAGAACTTAAGAACTCCTCCTTAGTCTAAGGACTCCAAGTTCTTTAACATCAAAAGATTGAATGATGGCTGGGAATTGGACAGAAGGCATCAGTTTAATTGAAAAAAGTTAAAAATTTTAGAGAATAGAGATTCTAACAATGAGCATAATTTTTCAACAAAACAAGGAATAAAAATATATATATTAGCATGTTAAAAGGAAATTTTATGAGTGATATATAAAAAAATCTTTGGAGCCTCCAGATTACTTTGTTAGATTTTATTAAATCTTCTACATCCAAATAACTTCGGTTTGTATATAAGTTATTTAATATTGTTATATAAGATTTAATTAAACATTTTCTAAATTATTTTCTTTTGTCTCTGGCCCCAACTAAAAATAATTTACATATATTTATTTAGGAAACCATACCTCGACATACGAGGTCATCACTCAGTCCTACCTATTGCATAAGCTTAGGGTATTACCTACTGTATTGATTTTTTGATAACATTATTAACCCGCAGTCACTCATGCCTATTTTTGCTACCGTCGTTACTCGCGGGGTGTAGAGAACACCCCAAACTTTTAACACATGTATTTAAGAATGAAAAAAAAATTAAGTTAATTATGATACATATTTATAAAGTACAAGATGTTTTTTGTATTATGCAAATGAAATTATTAAATTTATTGAATAGAAATAAGACTAATATTACTGTAAACTAAACCTACAAAATTTTCATTTTAAAACACATAATTGTATATATTTTTTTATAAACCACAAGTAAAACGTATATACCTGTAATAAACTTACTTTGTAATTAATGTTAAGGATAGTAGAAAGTAGAAAACAAATATTTTAATTATTTTCCACACATTCAGAGCAGACTGTATTCATATGAATTAAACATGTTTTTCTTACATTAAAGACAAAATGAATTGGTTTTTAGTCTTACCCTTGGGCGGGGGGACAAACAGTGTAGAGCCCCTTTTTTGGTGAATTAATTCTCTTTTTACTATCTTCTGTGTCAGTAAAGCTTCTTTAGAGTTTTTTTGTCAATTATTTGTTTCCATCAATTTATTTATATTTTGCTCAAGTTTCTTCCAATTCTTGCGCCAGATCCATGGGATGAACAGATTGTCCAATATGATGCTCTTCTTTTGAAATTACACAGTTTTCGAAATCATTTAGTTCATCCTCAGAATCTGTCGATACAATATCTAATAATGGGTTGGAGGGAAAGTTCTGTTGTATTTTAAGAAAAATATTTGAATTCATTTATAAAAATACATGTTTAATATTAATCAATTATACATGCTCCGTTATTTGTTACAACCTGTTGCCATCTTTCGGGTAACCTGTGAATTCCTGTTTTGTAGAAGTTCTCGTCCTTGGAGTTAAAATAGTCAGCAACTGCCTTAGAAACACTTTCAAAAGACTTGAATTTTTTTCCCGTTAGATAATTTTGCAGAGATCTGAATAGGTAATAATCAGATGGTGCAATGTCAGGTGAATACAGTGGGTGACTAAGGACTTCCCATCCTAACGCATTAAGTTTTTGTTGTCACCATTGCAGTATGCGGTCGAGCATTATCGTGGTGGAACACTATTCCTTTTTTACAGGCTAATGCAGACCTTTTTTCTTTGACAGCTGCATTCAATTTATCCAGCTGATTGCAGTACAGATCCGCATTAATGGTTTTCCCCTGTTTCAGCATCTCGTAGTACACTGGACCTTTCCTGTCCCACCACAAGCAAAGCATTACTTTTCTTTGATGGATACTTAGTTTTGGAACTGTTGCTGGTGATGTTCCTGGTTTGCAGTAGGATTTTTTTCTCTTAATATCCTCGTAAAGAATCCACTTTTCATCTCCAGTAACCAGCTTGTTCAAAAACTGCTCCACATTGTGTCTAATCAGATGTGATGAACACATTCTTATGCGATCAGACAAATTCTTTTCCGTTAATTCATGTAGAACCCAAACACTTTGCTTTAACACAAACCCAAGAGATTTAATGTAATCTCCAACAGTTGTATAATGAATGCCAAACACTTCTGCAATTTCTCGACTTGTTAAATGGGGATTATTTTCCAACATGGAAACATCGTTATCGATCTTGGATGGTCGTCCAGATTAATCCCTTTCTTGGAGGCTCCGATCCCCGGAACCAAAATTGCTAAGCCATCTTTGACAAGTACAAACATTTACAATATCTTTTCCAAATACCACACATAAATTTTTACATGTAACCGATGAGTTGCTTCCTTTTTGGAATTCATACGAAATGCAGTGTCGTAAATGCACTTTATCTACTGACATGTTTTTCACTTTAAATATCACAAGTAAAGGATTAACGGTAAAAATAAGACTCCTTTTATATTATATAGCAGCTAAAAAAATTTAAAAAATAAGAATGACTCACTAGCTAGATTTTTTTTTATTTACAAGAAAAATCCTCTGCCTATTTAAAATACGACAGAACTTTCCCTCCAACCCATTAGATGACAGAGTTGCTGTTGCTCCCTCTCCCATGAAATTTTTGCCATTATTTCTGAAAAGTGTTTTAAAAAATTTTAACAAACACTTATATTTTACAATAATTTTTAAGTTTTATATTATTTTTATACTAGAATTATTGAAATTTTAAATAAAATATGCATGCATATTACTATATTTGAAAAAAAAATGTAAACGAAAGAGAAAAACTTACCCTATTTTTTAGATGCTTCGAGTACGAAAATATATCTCAATCACTCACAGGGAGCTCTCAGCACCCCAGTTAAACTTTTGAAGGTTGTTATGTTCCAATCGTCTGAGCGAGAGGGATTGCATCATTCCTGAAGGTTCAATGACCTAAAATGTACAGCTACAGAAAAAATCGTGGTTCTGTACATTCTTTTTGGAATTCTAGGAAGCTTTTTTTGTTGCTGGGGGGGTGTAGACAATAACCCGTGCAAGTGATCGCGGGTTAATATAAAGTACACCCACTCCTTAATTTTTTTGAGATTAATTATGATATATGAAAAAAATGTGTGGAATATGTATCATAAAACAAGATTCACATAATTGCTTTTAAAATCTGGAGTATTAAAAATTGTTAGTAACCATTTTAATAATTTGGAAAAATCTGGAATGTGACAGTTAGTGTTCCTAAAAAAAGGGGTAATATATCTGACTAGATTAAAATTTTTTTTTGGTAGGGCTATTACAGGAGAGCTGCAGCATACATGTCTCTAGGAAAATTTAAGCAAGCTTTAAAAGACTTCAACGCTGTAAGTATTTGTGAAATCATTTTTTTTTTTTGCTTGCATGTAAAATGTAAGTAATAATTTTTTTTTTAAATATTAACTTTTTAAGCTTTGAAAAGGTCTTATTTGTTTGGATAAAAATGGTGTAAGTTTTATGCTTTATTATCATTACCAATTTTAATTATAATATTCAATTGTCACTTCTTAATAAGTTCATTTTTGTACTTTCAATAAAAGTATATTATTTTCTCAAATGTTCAGTGTTGCTTTGGTAGGTTTATTCAATTTATATGCAATCATTCATATAATCAAGATTTCTCTGACAATTATCAATATTTTTTGAAAAGTGTGCTTTGTTTATCTATATCAATAAAATGAAAAATTAATATGCATGGACTGAAAGACCAGACATAAAAAGCTTGGTTCATTGAAATTTTGTATTATGGATTTAGATACAATTTATATATTTTTTTCTGATTTTAATATTAAATGTTGAAGTGAATTTTGATATGTTCTGAGTTGTTTAGGAAAAATATGTGGCATCATCTATCATAGTTGCTTATGTCTGTATGAATGAAATAAAACATTTATGTGCATAATTATCTGATAAATCATTCTTTCATTGTAGATTACATTTGCAGTATTGAAAATAATTCAGAAGAGTAATAAAAGAGGGAGTTTTTCTCCTTTAAAATATTATTATAATATTTTGGATATGTTTGTGCCTATTTTGCACCATGTGTAACCAATAGGGTAAGATGAAAACTTTTTAAGGTTGCTAGCAAGGTTGCTGAGTTTTATTTTTAAAAATGCACACTTACAAAGAATGGTGCTCAGTTAGTAATGCAAATATTCAATGAAAAAAGCTATGAATTCCAGAAAATTATATATATATTTCACTTGTGTATTTAGTAATGTTTAAGTGTTTTCTTTTCAGATATATATGTACTAGTATTAATATTTTTCAAAGTATAAATTTTATTTTAAAGTTTTTTTAAACACCTTATAAATTTTCCCATGTTTTTTATGCCCTGTTTTTGTTAAACTTTTTTATTAAAATTACATATAAAAAGTTGGATATTTTTTTTAAAAAATAATTTATGAACTATATTTAAAATTAAAATTATTTAATTTTGGTTCTTATGTATTTACTCTATGCCAACAACTTACTAATGTTAAAGAATATGACCCAAATTCTGAATATTTTTTCTGATATAAAAATATAAAATGTGTTTTGTGTGTGCCTTTTTTCTCTTATACCATAATGCTAAATGAACTATCCCTTTACATGTTAAAAGGAAAAACTGATTATTTTGAAATTTCAAAAACACTATATTATAAACAAATGCATGAGTTACAATGTCACAGATTTTTATAAAAATTGAGGCATTTTTCTTTTTGTCTAGAAAATGTGCTCCATGTTAAGCCCACACTGTAGTACATATGGCAAAAACAGCCTTAACAGAGATTAACTGCTGGAGATTTTAACGCTTTCTAGTGCAGTGATTCCCAAAGTGGTCTATATAGACACCCAGGGGTCCAAGTCTGCAAAAAAATAATTTGGGAGTCCATGAGGTGTAAATGGAGGTCTATGATAGTGGCTCTTATTATATAAACTAGATCATGACTTTAAATTTAAAAGAAAATTTAGTCAAGTAGAAACCAAATTTAACCTATTTAACATATATTTACTGAATTTTATAGGGTTAATTTGCACTTACCAGGTGACAGCTTAAATTTTATTAAAAGAAGAACTTTTTCAGCATTTCTTTCTGGAGTTAAGCAAAAGAAGTATAATACTGGAGGTCCTGAATTTTCTCAGTATGTCAGACAATCTGTCAAGACGTTTTAACCTACATTCAACATTTAATTCCTTTTTTTAGATTTTGAAACCAAGTTTGAGAATGCTTTGACTATAGTAATACTACAGTAGGAAATGCATTCATATATGGTCACATAGAAAAAAATGCATCATTACAGTATTAACTGATTGTAATAAGTACTAATGAAGATCTTAGTTTGGAAATGGATATCAACAATTTTAGCTTTAAAAAGGCTAACCTATTATTTGTCCCGAATTATGAAATATCGTGAGGATGTTTTTAATTGCTTTTTCTACCAAGACGAAACTTCATTGGGGTTGCCAATCACCAAAACAAAAAAAGGAAGAAAAACTGGATATTACTAACAGAAGAGATTTAAGGTTAAACCTGACAATATGGATACCAAATGTTGAAAATTTGTTATTGTAGTGCCAAATTCATCCCTCCCTTTAAAATAATATTATTTATTGCTTTAAAGGGAGGTTTAAAACAATATTTGTTTGTTTATTTTGTTTAACAGTTATTTTATGTATTAATTAACTTTTAATTTAATTGACTAACATGTGCTTTTTAAATTTTAATCACTATACTTCATTACAGTTAGAAGTTTAATTCATTTAAAGTAGTAGTTCCAGCTGACAAAAAGACATTTAAGTTGATAAATTGACAAAAATTCAATATTAATTAAGCTAGGGGTCTATCCCAAACTGATAAAATTGCAAGGTGTCTATGAAACAAAAAAAAGTTTGGAAACCTCTGTTCTAGTGCAATCAATTTGTCGAAATTTTCCGAAGTTCAATGGCATGGAGTTAATACATGAATATACCACTATCTTAGTACCATTCAATGTCATTTAATTTATTTTTTTTTATGAAGAACTTGAAATTGATATGTATAACATTTTATTCTTTAATTATTTTCTTAAAATTTTAAGTTATTCCATCTGCATTCATTACATAAAATAGCTGCCCGCTTTAAATTCAATGAACAGCAAAACACATGTTGATTTGAATGTATTGTACTTAGCTATTTTACTTGATAGTTTGTTTCTCTGTTTGTTACTACTATTATGGTAATGTTGTTATACTTGTAGGTTGTACTTGCTCGACCTAATGACAGAGATGCAAAAGCGAAATACATTGAATGCTCAAAAATAGTAAAAAGGAAAGCATTTGAAAATGCCATTTCAGTTGAAGATACAAAGAAATCTGTTGTTGATACAATAAATTTAGATTCAATGAGTAAGAGGAGATTTATTAATAATAAATAAAATGTTTACTTGTACTTAAAAATTAGGTTTATTATACTTTTTTTGTAAATATTTGGTTGATGTTAGCTTTAATATGTGAGTGTAATGTTACTAATTATTTTGTCTGAATATATTGGTGAATTTCTTAAATGAAAAACAGTAAAAATGTCATGAGTTTATCTTGTTTTAAAAATAAGAAAATTTCAATGCTTGTATTAATTTATATTTCAAAAAAAAAATAATTTAATTCTAAGATATGCTGAAATTAACATCTTAGTAAAATGGGGGGGGGGGGGGTCTTATTACATTCAACATTTACATTCTTGAAATACTAATAAATGACCCCTCCCCCCCCATCTTATAGATGGAGAGAAGCTTATTGAATGATTTTACATTATTTGTTTTAATTTGTACATTTAAATCTTAAAATCCTTAACTATGTTACTTTTATATATATATATAAATTTTGTAATAAACTTTTTTTGTAATATTCAAAATGTTCAGGTGAAGCAGAGTAAATTGCTTTCATCAGTTCAGTGTAATATATATGAAGTACAAGGAAAATCTTTAATGTGTGACATAGTGTAATTTTTTTTTTTTCTGTTTTTATTTCATTTTTATATTAGATTCTTCATTAAATTTCTTTTCTTCCCAATTACTTTACTTTAATAGGGGATGCACTAAGTCATAAAAAAACAAAAACATTATCTATTTTAAACTAATTTTAAAAACTGAAACATTTACTTTTTCTGTAGCCATTGAAGATTCTTACCAAGGACCCAAATTAGAAAATGGTGCTGTCACATTAGAGTTTATGAAAGCTCTTATGGAAACATATAAAGAAGGAAAGAAATTACATCGTAGATATGCTTATCAGGTAATTTTTTTTAAAACTATGGGCTTATTTAAAGTTTCATTGTTTTTGAGAATCAAATTTTCATTAAAGAATATATTTAATACCTCTGGATCTCATTGATGCAATAACTAAAAGTTATTTAATCCCTCTCTCCCATTTTAATTAGTTTAGAATATTTCTTTATTTTATACACACACATTTTTAGGAATCCAGTTGATACTTTTTCAAATTAAATTTCATTACCTTTAAATTTTAAAGTTCTGTAAACACAGTATATGGAGATTTGAAACATTATTTTCTTAACTATGTGAACATCTTCTCAAAATTTATTCCATACAGAAAATCACTCTTGAAATTATTCCTATTGTCCATATATAAAAAATCACCTATAAGTAGTTGATGTTTTTATAGAATATTTTTTTTAATTTAATTTTTGTCTTTATTAATTAAAATTGTGATATTGATATACTTATATTGCTGAGTTTTAAAAAAGATGTAGTTTTATGTTAAAATCTTTTCTTTTGTGATAAATAACAAAAGGTTAATTTATTTATATTTTCTCTCAGATTCTTCTAGATGTAAAGGCTTTATTTGAAAAAATGCCAAGTATGGTTGAAATCACAATACCTGATGTAAGTTTGGTATTTAATTTCCCTTTTTTATACCATATTCTTTGCTAAGTTAAAAAAATTTACATTGTATGTTTAAATACTCGTAACTCTCAAATGTTATACTCAATGTTTGGAATTGGATTATTTTATGGTTTTGGTTATTTGCTTTAAAAAATATTTTTTTAGGATGATAAGTTTACTGTATGTGGTGATATTCATGGCCAGTATTTTGATTTACTGAATATTTTTGAATTGAATGGCTTGCCTTCAGAGACAAATCCTTATGTATCCTTTTGTTGAAATTTTTAATTCCAAAAATCAACCTCAAAAACTTTGAAGAAATTTGAAGCTGCATAATATTTTTATAGTTTTAAAATATTGCATGTCCAATAATTACAAATAAATGTCTAAAATATAATGCAAATTTTTTTCGGATTTGTACCATCATAATATTATTTATTAGCTCTTATTTCAATGCATAGTTGATTTATACCATCTCTATTTTTTTAGTAGCTCAAGCTTTTTTTTTGTTCACTTATTTAACTAATTATTTTTAAGGTGCACAAAATTCATATTTTATAATGAATATTTCTTTCATAATTTTTCTCTTATTGTTTTGGATTATTTAAAGTATTCAATTTTGTGCAAATTTACCCTTGTTTGGAAAAGAATTTTTTTTTTTTTTTTTATGATTCAACACAGAAATTCCTGTCATAATTTTATCTTTTTATGTATATTTTGACTATCCCTAAACAATGTTTTATAGTTTAAACAATATTTTTTTTAAAAAAGAGACTTGTAGATTAAGCAAGATTAAAATGAATGCAATGCTTTTCTTTTTATATCTGATAAAAAAAGCAAAATAAAAAAATCTGTAAAAGATTTATCAATTTCCAAAATGCATTAATCTTAAGTATTATTAAATAATTTCTTTTTAATTAGATGCATTTAAAAAATGAAGCATGTGGAGTGGATTGACTTGTAAAGTGTTATTTTAAACAATTATTGAAGTATTATTTATTAATGTTACATAAAAGTTTTTGTATTTTTTAGATAATTATTCTTTACATGCTTTGCTTAATACGCTACTTAGTAAATTATTAAATATTCTTGTTTCAATTAGTGTACTTTTATTCTTTGTTTTCTACTTAAGTATTTTTTGTTAGATACCATTTTGTAAGAACAGGGTATTTTAATTTTTCTTGACTCAAAAAAATAGTTATTTAATGGTGATTTCGTTGATCGTGGTTCTTTTTCAGTAGAGTGTATATTTACCCTGTTTGGTTTTAAGCTGTTGTATCCTAATCATTTCTTCATGTCTAGAGGTAATGTCATTTCTTCATTCTGTTTTTTAATCTTAAATTAGTCGTAAAGTTTTAACTTGTTTCATTTTAAATAAGTATTTTCTTTTCAGGTAATCATGAAAGTCAAACAATGAACCAAATGTATGGTTTTGAAGGAGAAGTTAAAGCTAAATATCCTTTAAAATATTTCTGGTGCAAGTTTAAAATGAGTTTATTAATATTGTTTGATTCTTGTAGTTCAATAATTTCCAAAACTCTTATAAATCAAAATATTTAAATACAACCAGTATATATATTTGCTATTTTTGTCATAACATGTATTAATCATTTAGATAACCTCGCTAATTTTCTACTGAACATAAAGAAAATGATTTTCATGTTTTTTGTAATCCTCTTCCCCCTAAATCTATGTTTTGAATCAATAGTATGCCCATTATAGATTCATTGTATTTCTGGAAATAAAATGTTACAATTAAGAAAAAAATTGCCATACCTAAAAATATAAATATATATTACCTTGTATGTGATGATGCAAATAATCAGAGGGCTCCAAAAACCGTACGGTCTCTGTTAGCCCTCACACCCGGACACGGCGACGGTACCCCTCTCGGGACCGAAGTCATCACATTAGCTCAACAACCAATCAAATTGCTCCCTCTCGCCACGCAAGAAAGGAGAAAACAAATTCAACACTATCTCACTCAAATCATGGAACGAGTAGCCGTAACCCCATTGGGTGGGCAGTACAACCTCCCAAGGCCCCTATTGGCCGAGGGAATAGCAAGTAAATATTAAAGCTTTGATCATTAGTAATTTTATTTTTTACCTTAAAAGCTTCTGCTTTCTTAAATTTAATTTCTTTAATATATATAAATGTAATCTATTTTATTTTTAACCTAACTTAATTAATTTTTAATAACAATAAATTCTTTCTTAAAATATAAACATGGGCAAGTAATAAACAATCATGCATATCACCATTCAAGACAGAAGATAAAAGCCCTGATGGGCTAGGTGCTCCAAATGAAAACTCAGCTAAGAAATAAGTTTAATGAATGAAAATGTTATTTAATATATGCAACACCCTATATTCTGATGTGTAATACATATGAGGGAATAATGCACCCTTTTTTTTCCACGAAGAAACCAGAATGTAGATGTAGCATGCTTTTATATTTTAAAATTATTTATTTAAAAGATTTTCCTTGCTTATCAAACTCTAGTATACTGGATTGATAAGCAATAAGGGAAGCAATTTATGTATGTGGGTGTTGTGGAATTAGTTATGGAGTAGTTAATAATTCGACAGCTGGAGGAAATATATTCAGTGCAGATGTGCACAAGAAGGTTATTCTAGATTTTCGAGAAAAAGGAGGTTAAATTTGGGTAAGAACACATTTCTGACCTGATTCAATTAAGAGTTGTTTGTTTTCTCTTTCACCAGTCATTTGAAGTTGTGATTTTAAAAGGAGCATGCTTTGGTAAATAGTATTTGCTGTAGTTGAAATACTCTTGATCTAACGTTCCTTTTAGTTGCAAGTTTGGGTCCTGCGTAGTAAAAATTGCAAGGTACTGCTTTCAAATGCATTCACTTTATAAATGAAAATGGAAATCATGCTGCAACTAGTATAAAAGATCAATATGTGTGAAAAAAATGAAATCTTAATTGATATGCTAAAGAATAAATGTGCTTTGTGCTTAAAAGAGTAATGAAATCCAAGAGGAATCAGAAAACTGAATTGTAGCAAACCTCCAGAATGGATTAACTCTAACAAGAAACAGTTATCTTGATTTTCTGAAAAATTTGAGCAGAAAATAATGCACATGAAAACTTCAAAGCATTTGTGGCACCACCATTTTTTAACCACTAACTTTGTATAGACAATCAATTCAGATATTGTAAATAGCTATCACTATTTTAGTTAATACAGTATTGTATATACATTGATGAACTTCAAATAAAATTGCTTAGCTTATTAGCCTGTTGGATTTAATCTCAATTTACTGATCATGTTAACCAGCCCTCCGCATATTTTTCAGTTGATGTAGTTGATTTATGGCATTGAATAATTTAGTTCTATGGGGGAAAAAATAATAACAATTTTTAATTCATAGAGTATGTAATTTTTTAAAAAATAAACAGCATTTTAGCTACAAGCAGAAATTAAATCCCCCCCCCCCTTATTTTTAAATCTATGATTGTGTACCTGTAAATTTTAATCTTACTTTTCGTATTGAAAGTGCACGTTATATGCTGGATTTATGCGGGATGTGGATTTTCTTTTTCTTATATTTGTAATAAAGGTAAACATCTGAGTGGTCATGATTGCCAAGTTTGCCCAGTACTATTTCTGTTTAGTCCGGTTCTTCTCTAATTTGCCATGTAAAAAAGGTTAATTCATGGCCACAGTTCATAGCTGTTACATTGGTGGGAACTGGAAGTTTAAAGAGTTGAATGCTATTTTCGGTGTCATCCTCGTAACTTGACTGTGATTTCAAGTTAAGAAGTTTGGTGCCAAAGAGTTCTTTGTGTTCCTTTAAAGTGCAATTTTAAGAAATCAAATCCAAAAGAAACCTAAATCAATTTTTTTATCTCAAAAAAAAAAAAAAATTGATAATTAATATGCAAAAAAAATTTGTTATAGATATGTATGATTGCATATATTTGTTAAATCGCTAATTAAAATAATAGATTCAAATTCTTGAGTACATTAAAACTCCCTTTTTAATTTTTCATTCCTTGGGTGCACAACTTACAGATGCTGTATTGTATTTTTTATTTAGTTGTTGCTCTTTAATGAGTAGTATGTATTTAAAAAGAAATTATGTAATTGACATGGTTGTATTGAATTTGCTATATTATAATTTTTTCATATTCTTTTTAATGTTTTCTTCTTTATTTGAAAAAAAGCATAGACTCAGAACACATATTCGGGAAAATTTTGAATATTTGTGATGTTATAAATTCATATTCCTGTTTATAACACTATGTTTTTAAAGTATAAAACTATTTCATAAGTAATTTTTCCTGTAACATGCAAAATGAAGGCTTATTTGGCATTATTGTATAGGATACAAAATGAAAAACCCATTATATTCCTGAAAAAATAGATCAACTTGAATAAAAATAAGTAATTAAATGAAATATGTTGCTCTCTATTGAATAGCAAGCTCAAATTATAATATTGTTGCAAATGTTGTGTAGTTAATCCTTAAAAAAGTGTAAATAATCTATATCTAGATGGTTAATATGTTAATATTACTCTGTTGTATTTATTTTATGCCAAAATTGTAATATTCGCAAGCAACGCTGTTCCTTACATTAAAAAATTGTGATTGAATGGAAATATTGGTGATACAACCAAGCTGGAATCATTTTTGGCAACTTGGCTATCATGTGAATATTTCTGGAAATTACTGGAGAATATTAGTATCACAATCCATGATGCAAGTGGGTCTTTTGAGAAAGAACTGTGCAGCCTATAAATAGGAGTTGCTCGCTGAAATATTATTTTGACAGTTGAAGAGTCTACTTGCAATTAGTTGCTATGATTCAATAAGTGTTTGCAAATAATCTTAATCATTATGCATTTGTATTTTTTGACACTGATGGTTGTGTCTGAGCACTGTAGAAGGTGTGAAGGCCTTCTGGGATTTATTTTGCGAATTTTGCTGCTGTCTCATGTACTTCAAGGATTGTTTTTCTGTAATAAATTTTCATCGCTTCTGAAGCTGTTTTGCTCTTTGAGATTGATAGCATAGAATCCTTTAACCCCGATCTATGTAACAATATTCATTGTTGGAGTACTTTTGTATTTGAAAGATTGTTCTGATTTTTGGTCCTATTCTTTAACATTATGGAAAAGTAGCCTTAGTAATATATTTTTCTAAAAGCTTAATATTTATTTTATAATATTCTTAGTTGCTGTTAATAAATAGAAGGTATACTTCTGCATAGAACTTTTTTTCTCTTAATGTTAGTGTAACATGTTAAATGTTTGAATTTTTAAGTGCATAATTTTTATTTTCTACTGCCTTTTTTAAAATATTTTCCTTAATTGTCAAACATATTCAGCTGAAATGTCAGACTTATTTACTGAAGTATACAACTGGTTGCCTTTATGTCACTTACTGAATAACAGAGTTCTGGTAAGTGCTCTTATTATTTGAAGGGAGGGGGGTGCTTTTTTTTTAAACCAGTTTTTTTCTTCATCTTTTTTTTTAAAAAATGCTTTCTATTGCTTAAACATTAATGAACATTTTTTTTTTGTATATAATCCCTTATATTTCAAGACGTACTTTTGCAATATTTTCATAAAATGAAAATTATCTCTCTATATATTTTTATTATCCATTTATCAAGTCTTATAATATGTAAAAATTCTTTTTTTTTTAAACTGCATGAATTTCTGATTAGCATGAATTTTTTATTTTATTTTTAAATACATATGAATAACTTTATTAGTGGCTTAGAGGTATCGTGCCCATTTCATAAACCCAAGGTTGTGGGTTTAATCCTGGCTAGAGTCAATACATTTTCTGGATACAAAAATCGTAGTTGTGCATGGCATGTGATTATGTGGCATGTAAAAGATTGCTTGAGATGCAATTTGGCTCTGGTACTCTTGGCAAAAATTAGCGGTTTGAATTAAAATTAACTCGAGCATCCAAATTTGGTTGCGAGGCTGCCACCAGGAAATGGATCTCATATTTGGGGACTTGCCATGTCTGCAAAGCCTTATTTGCTAATATGGGGCAAAAACATTTAAAAAAAATAAATACTGGAAATAGTCATTTCAAGGATTCTTTTAAAGTTTTATATCTGCAATTGTCGTGTGGATACAAGAGCTATTTTCTTATATAATGCATTGAGTTTACATACTTGTAAACTCAATATACAGCTTTTTATAAGGGTTTTTTTTATCTTTCTCAGTGTATATAAACATAATATTAAAGTTCAAAATATTTCTTTTTGTTAGGTAATGCATGGAGGCTTGTTTTCTGAAAGCAATGTGACTTTAGATGACATTAGAAAAATAGAGAGAAATATGCAACCACCTGAAAAAGGTAAATGTTACAAAATTTATCTGAAGTTTTTTTTATTTCAAATACATTAAATTTCTCTTTTAATGATATCCTTCAATTTTATTTACCTCAAGCAAGCTGATTTAGTTTTTTTGCTACCAAGAAGTTTCATGTTGTAATCAATGTATGGTTTCACCTAACCACTTTTCAAAATTGTATTATCATTTATATTATATACTATACATAACACTGGGTGATAATAATATAGTGAATAATCAATATAGTTAAATAAAAAAAACGTTTTAATGTGGACTTTGTCGCTGCATCACTCTATTTCATATTGCAATATCAGGAGGAGTATTTGTGACTTTCAATTTGACACGACTCTGCACATTCAGCTGTTAAACAACTTCTTTGAAGTACTTTTCATCAGAGAAGGATTTGTTCATATAAATATGTGGAACCAAAAGTAAAAAACGGAGTACATACAATTTTCTACAAATAATTAAAACTCTTCATCAATAACATACCATAAAATAGTCGATTTATCGCTAGAGTCATCTTTCATTCCTTGTAAGCTCCATTTCAAAATTATCAATTTCCATCCATTCAAAAATTGACAAATTTTTAAAGTAGTGTAGAGTACCACTGAGAATTGTACAGCTTTAATGTCTGATGTAGACTCTACACAACATAAGCTCATGGAATTTCAAAAAGTGCTTATACTAGGGATCATTTTGTATGAGAAAAGGACCATTTAAGAAAGCAATTTAACCGAAACAAAATGCATTGAACATTTTATTGACTAGTTTTCGTTTACTATGTTGTAAAAAAGGGAAAGAAACAAGTGTTGATTTTGATCACCAGTTGTTTATGATTCCCTAGTAGGGCAATTCTTAATGTTCAAGTTGATATGATAAAAAGTTGTCAATGTGGCCACTTTTGTGTACCTGTGAACTTTCAAGGCATTGTATAATGGGTTCATCAGCAGGGTATTATAGTAGGATATTTCGAACAAAGGGTAATGGAATTCTTCAGATAAGTTAGTGCTTCAACATCTCTATAATAAACCAGATTCTTTAAATTGCATCATAAGACCAGAAATTGTTTCAAGTTAAATCTTGGTATCCTTATTTTACTATATGTCCAATTATATTTATTTTTTCTCTTGCATTTTACTGCTTGTAAATCTTTTTCAATTGTTTATGTAGTTAATGTGGGTCATTTCCTTCAGAAAATTAGCCATTTTTTCATGTTAAGCACTTGCCTAATGGGCATTTTTGGATAAATTTTTTCAAAAAAGAATTGAAATCATCTTGTGTATTTGGTATATTAAATTTGGTGGCAATTACTTGTTTTTAGCTGTTTATTGGGAAAGTTTAACTATAACCACCTGGAGTGTATGCATAAGATATATATATATTACAAAACACTCTTTTGATGGCTAAAAATTTTTTTTGCGATACTGTGCATTGAGCTTAATTTGTAAAAATTAAGTTCAATACTGGTGAAAGGTTTTTTAATTTTGAGATTAAAAATGTTGATCTTTGTAAATTTACTATTTTTGTTTTCAATCTTGAAGAAATATCTCCTACCAGTAATTTTTGGAAGTTTAGTTATATTAACATTTTAAGGTATTTTGGGGCTCTTTCAATACTTGATGATTTAACTTGAAAAAGTCTATAATTGTTTGGCCTAATTCCTTTGTTTTTGATACCTGTTTTGTTCTGGTCTTGCAAAAAATAATGCATACTTTTAAGGGAGTAATTGTTCTTCATAGGAATTGTACCAAACAATGTTCTACAGTTCCTTAATTAAAATATCAACTACATGAGTCTATTTTATTAAAATTTAAGAATAAACGAATGTGTGTATCTGAGGCTATCTTTTCTGCCTTGTACCACTGAAACATAAAAGTACCAAATAGATAGAAAATAATCCATGGAATCCATTTGGACCATTTAAATTCTGAGGTCGCATTTAGTTAAAAAGATAATAGCTAATGCAAAATTGAATTACATTGTCCTTCCCCTGTAGTGCCATCTGTCTTGCAGAAACTCTTGAGGGTTGATGTCAGGGGAAGTATTCCCTTATTTCAGTCCTCTGTAAAAACTGCCATTCTTCCTACCATATTAAAATCAGGCAAAAAGATAATCTTAGAATTGGATAGACCATTAATTTTACCAGAACACATTATAATTAATTTAAAAAAATAAATCTATTTTGGTTACTCAGTTTGACAAACGTTTAATAGACACATACATCACCACTGAAACATTTCTCAAGATGATCACGCAATCTTTTTTCTCCTCGTTTCTGGCTGCATAGTGCAGATTCAGGCTAGAAATGAAATTTGTTACCGAATTACATGTCTATTTTTTTTTTTTTTTTGAGGTTTCATTTATACTGTTTTTTTTTTTAAATTAAAAGCTACCCTTATGTATTATCAATATGCAAAATTTCAAAGCTCTTGCTTTAAAATTTCATAATTAAAAAAAAAATTGAAACTTCATACATTTGCAAAGTATTTTAGTTTGAGTACTGTCAAACGACTCTCTTTTTGGAAAATGGCTGTATGATGGTGAAAGTACTATTTTATTTTCTCTTCTGTTACGAATCTGTTTGCGTAATCAAATTTGCTCAAATTCAGGTGTTTTTTCAATTTTTGTTGTATTTCATAAGAATATATAAGTGGGGCATTTTCCTGTTTATTTTATTTTAACTGTGTATTTTGTCAGAGTATGTGCTGACTTTCCATTTTCTTTATTTTTATATCATTGTCTAACATCAAATAAAATCATTGTAAGGAACTACTGAATTTACAGGTATCTCCCTCCCAGTTTCAACTTCAGCACAGTGCAACATTTTATTCTTTCTGCAAAGTTTTGGGATTAAGGATTATTTGTTTTCCTTTTCATGGAATTCTGTATTCTACTTTGATATGTTTTTTTTTAAACTTTGTTTTTTGTATCTGATATAGCTTAGCTAATGCAATTGCTATTAGTTTGTGAAGTGTGGAAGTTCTTACTTTAAAATTTCATTCATAAAGAAATAAAAAACTCATTGAGCTATCCAAACACCTGGTAGCCTTGGAATTTTTCCTCCTCGAGAATGTTGGGCATGTGTTACGTGACCTCATTCCCCCCCCCCTTCTCTCTGGGAATAACACATTGTTCAAGATAGCCCATGCAATGTCGAATTACTCAGCTAGTCTGATATATTTATCATTTAAATAATCATTTTAATTATTTATTTGAATGAAATTTAAAATCATTGAAACCTAAATTTTGATATATATTTAAAATTGTATAGTTTAAAATTAATATAGTTTTTTTAAGTAGCTGTTTTATAAAATTTGCTTTTTGAAGGGGAATGGATTCATAACATACAGTCAATTTTTATAAGCAATCTATTTGTTTAAAAAACTTTTCCCCCTGTACATTGGTTTTCAATTATTGAAAGTTGACCTTATAATAAACTTGTTAAAAATACAGATTTAAAAGAAAGTTTTTTTCTCCTAATCAGTGTTTATTTAAGCAATTTTGAAATATTCTCACCAGTATGCAATTTTTATACCCATTATAAATTTTTTTTACAGAATGCAGTAGTGTTTTTTTATTATTTTCTTGGTTGAAAAAGTCATCTCTGACGTTTTAAAAACATTTAGCATCTTGCCTTATTTACACCTAAATTGAATCCTTATTCATTAAAAATAATGCTTAACACATTTTTAGATGAATTGGTTTTGATGTGTAGCTGTATCTTAGCTGATGTTAATCGGACAGGAAATTTGAAACATGCATGAATTAAAAAGTATTAGCTGAAAGAAAGAGTTAATGTATATTAAAGAATTTACCTCATTGCTAGATAGCATATTAGTATCAATATTTATAATGTGACTTATTTTCTCTTAATTAGTATGTCTTAGCTCATAGCTATTGCAGTTAAATAATCATTTTACGAAGAAAAAAAAATTGCAAACTCCTTTAGGTTTAATGTGTGAACTGCTTTGGTCTGATCCGCAACCCCAACCAGGCATTTCTCCTAGCAAGAGAGGGGTCGGCATCCAATTTGGTCCAGATGTTACAAAGAAATTCCTCTCTAGGAATAGGCTGGATTACGTCATTCGAAGCCATGAGGTGAAAGCCAATGGTTATGAGGTGACACATGACGGAAAATGCATTACAGTCTTTTCAGCACCAAATTACTGGTAAAAAAAATCAGTGTTTTTAAAATGCCTGTATTGTTTATTTATTATCTTTGAAAATAGGTAAAGACTTAACATATTTTATTAATTTAGTGATACAATGGGTAATAAGGGAGCCTTTATAACTATGAAAGGGAAAGACATGAAGCCAAAGTTTGTTACATATTCTGCTGTTGTGAGTATAAGTTTCATTCTTAACGTATATATTTTGAAACAAACAAATCTTCATTTAATACTGTAGAGTTTAAAATTTTGCTTTTGAAAGTAACAATTATAGCTGGTTGATGAGAATGGATTAATACTCTTAATTCTTTTTGATAATTCTTTTTTGATTAAGTTTTTTAAAAAAAATTTCATGTAATATCAAAACTTAATTGTTTCATGTTTAATCTGAGTTGATTTATTTCAATGTCTTTGTGTTCATTTTCAGCCTCATCCAAATGTGAAACCTATGGCATATGCAAGCACTTTGCTTCAATTAATGTGACAGAGGTCCCTTTAGATAATCATAGTTCTCAGGAAATCAACTCTGTAAATACAAGAGAAATTCACTTTGTTACTCCAGCATCTATTCATGAAAAAATACCTGCAGAGGGTATTTATATTTAGATGTATACTGTTTTAATAAATTACTGTATATACTTTTTATTTCAAGTGCCTCATTTAGCTTTTCAACATTTCTTTAATGTGTTATGAGTTCAAGGTGGACTTAAAGCAGACTGTTTGCTTTTTTGAATAGGTGTGTTGCCTATTTAGAAAGAATTGCAAGCTGATTATATTTTAAAAGAACTGATTTTTTTATCATTTAGAAGAAATTATAACATTTGCATTTTATAATTTAAAAATCTCGGAAAATGAAAAATGTGTGGTTTTTTGTGTTTGATCGTTTATTAAAATAATGAAATAAACTGCAGATTGTATCTTATTTGTAAAGGAAATTGGTTTGTTTTTTGTGGTGGAAAAAATTTGTCTCTTATTTATGTGGCTGTGCTCATGGTCATAAATTAGTATCTGTCGAGCTATGTTTTTGAGTCCTTTCGCCACTTATGGTGGCCCCTTTTGCAGGTCACAAACAGTGGACAGGGATGTAAGAACTTAGGGATTCCTTTTCTCCTGTCTAAAAGGTCAAGTTTCCAGAGCTGAAGGTAAGAAATTCAAATCACCCAGCTTCCAAAGCTCCTTGGTAATGTGCCATGTCATCCAAATGTCTTTGACATTTGATCATAATAGAAACTACATGTCTGTCACTGTTTAAAAAGTGTTACTAAAAAATACAGCACTTTTAGCAAAGAATAGTTTTTCAGTTATATTTATGATAAAAAAAGAACCTTTAACTACAGGAAAACATTTCAAACACAGTATAAGGACTTTTTATGTTTTAATTTTAAAAGACTGTTCTGAAACATCAAAACCCCTAATGTGTTCATTGCACATATAATAAGATTTATGGTTTTATTTTTTTGCATCTCTACAACAAAAGGCATGATGATGCAATTTCTAAAATCTGTAAAAAGAAGGGGAAAAATTCTTTTCGTGAGATACAATAGTGTTTGAAATCAAACTATAACTCGTTTTCTTACTGAAAATTTCTTTAATGCAAGAACATGGTTTTAAAAATTTGAAAATTTTTGTTGAGGAGGGGGACATTTTCTTGCATTGTTTAACCCAATGTTCATTGGTTTCACACTAAAACCACACATTAAACATTTTTTAAAAAAAATCAAATCTAGAATTTTTTTATCCCAATAAGAGCTGTTTTTGAATTTTTGTTCTTTTTCCTAGCGATAAATGGTAGTATTACGTCCATATTTAATGATTGAGACCTCCTAATTAGAAAAATATTGATGTCTCTCTAATTTTGGTAATTTCCATTAGCTTTAAAAATGTTAAAGTAATAGTTATTTTAAATTGTAGCACATGGTCTTACTATACCTCATTCTAATTACAACTTTCAATCATTTTGATAAGGGAACAGAAGAGTAGAAAAATGAAATTAAAATCTATGGCTTCACTGCGAAACCAAACTAGTAAGAGGTGGTTTCGCAATTTTCTTGGTTCCCATTCTAAAACAATTTCTCGCTTGTGGCCAATAACCTTTAGATCATATGGTTTTGTAAAATATTTTCTTTCAAATTATAGTGAGAAATCTTTACATTTAACTATATTTATCCACACTCTTAAAATTTTGCTACCCTGTGCAGCTGCACATGCCTAAATGCACCCCTATGTGTATATAATATTATTTAAATATTCTCTCTTTATAATTATGGATAGAAAATTTATGTGTATTAGCAATTTTTTATTAAGGAGTATGTATAATGTAAAATATATATAATTTTATGTCCAAATTTGTATTAAAATTATAAAAATGCAGAAAAATTTCAAAATTATTTTTCTTTAATTAATTTCGTTAAAATACTAAAGTTTTGTAGAGTTTCTAAACTCCTCTTCCTTTTTGGCTTCCCATTGCGATCTGCGCATGCGCAAGGCCTCCAGCGATTGCAAGTGGTGCTTGCTCGCGCAGGCAACTGGGATGCAATCTGCGCATGCGTTAGCTTTTAAAATACAGCGGCCGAGTGCATGCATTCCGTTTACACACTTCCCTGGCAGCGCACGCGTCCCTCCGAAAGCAGTCAACGACCATATGAATAAACCGAAGTAATAATCTTTAAACATCGCCTCGTTTATTAAGCATACTGTCTCCCACAGTTTTATGGTCTTAAAATATTAGATTTTTTCTGAATTGGTTAGGATGAATAGGGAAAATGGACCGTTACTGTTCATTGGTTTCATAGTGAAATCATAAATTACTCAAAATTGAAAAATGCTAATTTTTTTTCTTTATATATTTATAATCACCTTCATGTCTAAGTCATTTTTGAAATTATTTTGTTAATTTTTTAAAGGGTTAAAGCTGTGAAATAGAATTTTAAGTACTTAATTGCATTGTTAAGTTTTTTTTATCATGCATTTAAGGGGAAGGCCTTCAGTTGTTTAACATCTTACATGACATCTAGATGGCGTTGACTTTTGCGAAATTTTTGGCACAAATATTTTTCTGAAGATTCCCAAGGTAGGCAATAAATTTCTCTCTCGGGTACTCCTTTCAACAAAATTCTCCCCTCAGCGAAAGCCGACGCTCGCTAAGGAATGGGGGGGGGGGTCACAATCATAAAATTGGTAGTTCTTTTTTCTTTTGCAGGGGAGGGAGGGTGTAAAACAGCAGTGAATCTTGTCCATGGAAGAGTTATTTCTGGACAAAGATCAGTGGTCAAACTTTTCGACTCACGGAACCCTTAAAACTGTAAGATGTGTTCCGCAGTGTTGGATAAAACGACATGGAGACCAACTAGGCAGTCCAGTTCTCGGGGCCCTGTAGCCTTATAATCTTATTACACAACATTTTAGCAATATATTTTATTGCACAAATAAAATAACAGATAATCAGCAAATTAAAAATATGTAACTAAACACTAATTATTTATTAGAATCTGTAATAAAAAATAATTCTTGCAGCAAAAAATAGCTAAATATTTCTGTTTTTTTTATTTTTGGGACCCCCTAAAAAGAATGAGGCCCATAGGCAATCACCTACTCCACCTAATGAGTAATTTGGCACTGGGTTTTGGGGAATCCCATTCCACACTTAGAAGAATACATCTTAAAATAATATTTAAAGTATATAGGTAAACATATATTTTTAATGTTATATAAAAAGAAAATTTTATTTCTTATTAGAAAATTTTATGATGTAATGTTAATCTTATTTATTCATTGATAATATTAATTTGTGATCCAAATGTCACCTGCGCATGCATTATATTTAGTAACTGAGATATGTGTTCACATTTTTTACACAAACTGTCGGCCCTTGGAAATTATGTGCAGTAGCATTTCATATTCCACGTTTAATTCGTTTTTATATTTTGTTTTTGTAGACACTCGCGTTGAGAAATATTTTTCACTTTCTATATACATTTTTGTGAATGGCATTA